>JAJGRX010001320.1:0-66795 GCA_025461125.1 Carex kokanica
CTATTGAATTGGCTTCAAACGATACATCAAAACCGTTGAAACCGATCTACTTCACGAGTGATGCATTTAGATGTCAAATTTATAAATTTTCGAACTAATTTAGTATAAAGTCAAGCGGTCAAAAAAAGATGGTTTATAAGTTAATTTTAATGTGTTCATTTTTCATCATTTTTTGACTGCTTGACTTTATATTAAATTGGTTTTAAAATTTTAAAACTTGACATATAAGCTCATCACTCGTGAAGTAGATCGGTTTCAACGGTTTGGATGCGTCGCTTGAAACCAATTCGATGGGTTTTTGAGTTAAGCTCACAAAGAGATTTGGTGAGCTTAAGAACACCCAATTTCTACTCATAAATTACTATTAAGTTTAAATATGTATTTTATTTCTTTTCACTTTTTAGAACACTTGATATCATATTTTTAGAAGTAAAACAGTATTTTTTGACTGACTAAGCTAAACATTTGAATGCCCATTTTACTTGTTGATAATACTATCTTGGTACATTTAGAGGTGCATATGCAAACGATTTAAATTTAAATTTATTTTTAAATAGATTACGAATACCACAGACATTCACATGATTCAACCGCTAACTGCTCCAATCAAATTTGATTAGATCCATAACAACATTCTCTTGTGCTAATATTAGTATTTAAAAGAGAAATGATGCATTCACATTTACATTGAAACCCTTCCAAATTTCTGTTCTTTTGTCTTGTTCTATTACAAAGACCCATCAGGAAAAAAGATTAAAAAAAGAGTAAAATAAATATAACAAGTTTATGGAAATATAATTTTATACTGATTAAATTACATCATATTCAGTATAATTTCGGAACAAGAAATGAAAAAAAAAATTGGTTACTACATTTTCTTTTCTAGTCGTCAAAAAATTGTAAAAGAATGTAAAGGAAAGAAAAATAAATAACTTGAAATCTACAATAATAATTAATTTATAAAGACCAGGAGTAAAATTATGTCCCAAATCCCAATAGTAGAATTTTGGGCCATAATTGGGCTTCGTGTGGTCTTCACAGAAATGATTTAATGAGAAACGTACAATAAATCCAGCCCAACTAGGCCCAATAAATTTGTTAGGCCCGATGGCTTGCAACTCAAAAGTCTTTTATTCTTTATTGAATTGGAGTTGGGGGTGTCTGATGGGCTGGGCATCAGACCTAATTAGGTTCGATGTCCGATCCGATCTGTTCGATCACGACAAGATTCATGAGCAATTGATTCACACAAACCTTAAAGATTTTCATGAATCTTGATGTGGGTCGAATAGCTTCGATCAAATATTGGATCGAATTTGGTCTGATGTCCATCCGACCATCCTCGATTCCTATTGCATTGAACAGTTTTTGATATAATTAATGATCACAAATTCACAATACTAAAAGCTACACAAGTGTCTCTGCAACCAAGTATTTATTTAGCATACTCTACCAAATGCTTTGTTGCATATTGAGATCTCAATTGAGAGAAGTATGTGTTTATAATGAAATTACAGTCAAAAGTAGAGAAATTATATTTCATAATGTTTGGCATATATATTTCATAATCGAGAGAGCTCTATGCCATTAATTTTTATTATTTAATGAATTTAATGATCGCAGTATTACATTTTTTGGTTACCATTGCTGCAAAGAATCTAAGTCTGCTTGTGCTAGTTTTATTTTGAAATAAAAAACACAGACTATCCAATTTAAAAAATTTTGAAAACCAATTTTATAGTGATGGGCAGTTCAAGAGAGGAAGAACTGAAGAAAATAAAAACAAAAAAGAGAAAAAAAAATTCTACAGTTCACTTACAAATTAATTAATTTATTCTAATTTCCAAACTATGTTAATGCCAACAAAAACATATATATAATTTCATCAATTTTTGCAACTAGCGGGTTCACCATAATAGACATTATAACCTTTTCCGTTAGAAGACTTAAAACCATCTGTTGTGAAGCAATCACGTTTATCAGTAAATGGTTTTACTAGATATGTATCTGGATCTGATTTCTGACCGAATTCATCAAATACCTTAATGTTACTGATATACGCCGCCTTGTTTGCGCCTTCACAGGCGGCATGTCCGCTACTTATTGCAGGACTTGTTTCACTTTTTGGATAGAAAACCTCAGCTGCCCATACAAACTTAGTTGCATGATCAAATGTGTTGTTAAAAAGAAGAGTTTTTGGCCACCACCCGATCAATATCAGGTCGCTGTTATCATGGCGGTACAATGAGCAGTCTTTAGTTTTCTCATCCTGCAAAAAATAAAACATAGAGAAATAAGAAAAGAGCTACTTGCTTGACTTCTATATAGACATAATTCAAATTTGAGTGAGGCTATGGTACTTCGGCTACTGTACTATGGCTAGTGTACTACGGCTCAATATGGTCCTTTTTAAAATCCTAACGGTCGATCCGACCATTCAATGTGATATCCATATGAATATGTACTTGCAAACTAAATTTTATATTTTTTCGAATTTTTTTACTATTTTTTTAGATAGATAGAATTTTGATGGTCCAGAATTTGTATAAAACACTGAAAATTCTACCTATCTAAAAATATAGTAAAAAAATTTGAAAAAATATAAATTTTAGTTTGCAAGTACATATTCATATGGATATCACATTGAACGGTCGGATCGACCGTTAGAATTTTAAAAAGTACCATATTGAGCCGTAGTACACTAGCCATAGTACACTAGCCGAAGTACCATAGCCTCACTCTTCAAATTTTATAACCCTCAAATCAGAGTGTAGAGAATGTAAATTCTTTACTTCGCCCTTGTTCCCTCACATTCTCCCCCCTTGTCCGGAGCACAACCTAAATTTCATCATCCTACCACTAAAGAATGCAAAGAAAAATCTTCAAACAAAAAATAAAATAAAATAAAAATAAAACCTTCTTTATGCTCAGCGTGACAAAGTAATCTTTCCCATCAAAGGTGGAGAGGGGTGTAACCTTATTTCCTGGAATTGGTGCCCCATAAACATTTGAAAGAACAAAGCCTTGACAGGTGGGTGCTATAGCACCCCTTGCCATTTTCTGCATGTACGTATAAATAAAAATAACAATATAATTATGTTACCATGCAAAGTGTTTAGTAATGTACATTATTTTTTTAAAATCACGGTATAGTTTTGATGTGTATACATACTATCCATCCTGCAAAGAGTCGCAAATCAGTGCTGCCAGAATACAACATTGGATATAACTGTATTTATTCATATTGTAAATATCATACAAAGTAGAATAGTTATTGTATAAGCCTCGTAGAATGAAGCCTATTTGTAAGAAAAAAATTGAATGATTTTTTCTTTCTTTTTTATTTGAGAAAAAATAACATTGAAGAACGGGTTGAAATGAGTCTCCATTTATTAAATCAACATTTGCATATAATAATCAAATAATATACTGGAATCAAAGATTTCTAACTAATTTTTTTTCTTCTTCTAAAAATCCTTAAAAGTTTCTTATAGGGAGGAAAATGATATGCTATTGAGAATTTGAAATAGATTGAAATTAAATACGTACATGAAATCCAGCAACCATAGAATAACTTCTTTCTTGTTATTTCATAACAGCTATAACCACACTTGCCGAATTGGAGTTGACATCCGGTACGCCCCAGACCGATATCCTAGCTCGTGTACCATGACACTTGTGGCTTGTATATAACCAGCCAGCATGCTTTGAAAGCCAAAAACAAAAACAAAAAACTTTTTTTCTTAAAAATTATAATCTTGATTATGCAAATCACATCTTTGTGAAATTGAAATTTAAAGTATTTGCATGTACTTACATGAATGTAATAATCTGAGGACTGATCATTAGTTAGATTTGGAAACAAATTTGAAATATTTCTGGATTGAGGGACTCCAATATATCTTCCTTCCTGTGAAAAAAAAGGTTAAATACTTGCTTTTACAATTATGTTTGAGTTTGCCAAATAACTTATTTCAAAATTAGTATTCTATATACCTTATTTTGATTCGATTTCCTTCAACTTCTACGAATTGCGTACCTTTGAAGGCTTTGATGCGATTATATATTGTACAAAACAGAGAGACATATCAAAACCAATGCTAATATTTGCTTGTTATAAGCTATGTTGGAAGAAGGAGAAGGATCTCTATGAACTATATTTATGTCAATAAGAAATACATTGACAAAATGATACACACAAATAGTCTTTATATACACTATCTTTTTGTCAATTTTAATATCCGAATGTCAGCCCTGAACTGAGTCATTTATTATGCTTTTTGGGGTTTTTTTTGTTCCAGTAATGTAATTTAGTAAATGCCAATCATTTATTTAAGTAGAAGTAAATAATTTAATGCTCATAGAATTGGTTACATAATTTGACTAATTTTGACTAGAGAGAGGGGGTTAATACTATTAATAAAATTGCATTAACATGTCATTCAATAATTCAATTGTGCTTCATAATTAGTAACATCTACCAGCAGTAAATTTACACAATAAAATTCAATAACTATGTCATTTAATAATTCAATTATGACTATATCTTACTATATCTTCAGAAATTGTAATTAATATTTTTTTGGAACAAGCAAAGCTTCTGCATTTATGAAGCATATTAAATGCAGAAGCCGTTAACAAACCAAAATAGGCCTCCAATTTTGACGCAGCCTTTAAATTGCACAATGTTTCAATACATTTCTCAACCAGACTTAGTATTGTCCAATGTTATCTGTTAAGTCATAGAGCTTAAAATTTAGCGACATGATGTTAATTGTAAACTCTCAACGCTTTAACGGGCAAAAATATTGACAGAGTTAATTTGACTTCACACATGGTACGATCAACAAAGATAAATTGAAAAGGTATATAATTCATGTGATGCGTGGAGCTAAAATTACTCTGTCAATATCTTTATCCCGCTCTAACATCCTGGCGTTAATGCAACACAACTGGAAGCAACTGACATATGGAGGATTTGTTATTGTTATACTGTTTTCTGTATTAATGACAAACCATGTATGTTTTTGAAGACTATCTCGTTCAATGTTTTTAAAGCTATCACGTTCACATCGCCGAACTATTGAGAGCAGAGTGTCAACAGATACCATATGGATCGGATGAAGATATTTTGATATCTGTATCCATCTAAAATAGTCTTACATGTATTCGATTCACACTTGTTAAGTATTAGTCTTATTCTTAAATTATCTCTATCCATTAATCTTGAACAAATTTGAATAAGAGAATATTTATTGAAAATGATTGTATTTCTTATATTTCTCAGATGCTTACAATACATACTTATAGATTTACAAAGTAAAATATAATGAAATGGTCAGTGGCTCCAGAGTCGATTACCCAACAGTCTTTACTTATAGCAGAAAATGCAAAAAATTTACCTGGGTCGTGTGCTATATAAGAATTAGGCTGAAAGTTGGCCTGACCGTCTGGCTTGTGTGAAGAGAACCCTGACTATGCTGACTAGATTGCCCAAGAGCAGAAGTAAGTTGTTGGAGAGTCTGGCTGATCTGACCGAGTTGCCCGAGCGCCTTCTCCATCGCATTCTGTTGAGGCTGAGTTTCTAAGGTTGTGGCGTGTGCTTGAGATGGTTTTCCTCCTTTCTCTTTATTTGGTCGAAGGTGTGGGTGCAAGAACCAGCATCTGTCTCGTGTGTGGCCATTTCTTTGCAATGGGCGCATAGTGCAGTTTGTTCGTTTTGATTCTGCTTGTTCTTACTACGTCCGCGAGTGGGAATTGCCTCACGATTTTCATCTCTTCCTCTACCTGCAGCTAGAACATGTCTTTCTTGTTCTGGCGAGTTAGTTACTGTTTGAGGAGCCATGACATTGCGCCTGGACTCCTCCTTGCTGAATCAATGCCAAAGCAGTTTCAATCTAGGCATTCAGGTGCCAGCAAAATCTGGCTACGCACATGCTCATATGTTGAATTAAGACCAGACAGAAACTGAAAGATCTGATCCTGTTCAGTTCTTTTTTGTATCACGCTTAGGTCAATAGATGTGGGTATATGGAAGGCTAATTCATCCATTTTGCTTTTAATCCCGCATAATTCAGTAGCAGATTTAACCCCTGTTTAGATTGTTTATTTTGTGCTTAATTTTAAATATATGGGCATAGTTCTTTTCATGTCCATACATTTTTTTGGCACTTTCCCATAATTGAAAGGCAGAATCACAAAAGATAAATAACTCAACAAGTTTAGACTCCATTGAGTTCAAAAGCCATGTCTAATCATGTTATCGTTAATCTTCATTCCTCATATTTGGGATCTGTTTCTAAACTAGGGGATTTAATCTTACCACTGATGTACCCAGCTTCCCTTTCCCGGCAAGAGCCATGGTCACCGCACGCGCCCACGTCACATAGTTCTTCCCGTTCAACTGTACGTTCGTGAGCCGTTGCGAGGTGTTTGTATCCAATATTGTGTGGGTCTGTATCTCTACAGTGCGTCCACGATTTTCTGCCGAGGCCATGAATTTTTGTTTTTTGTCTTACCGGCTTGGTCTGGTAAGATGTGTGGTTCAGGACCTCATATGCTCTGATACCATGAACAAATTTGAATAAGAGAATATTTATTGAAAATGATTGTATTTCTTATATTTCTCAGATGCTTACAATACATACTTATAGATTTACAAAGTAATTAGCCGTTGCTTACTTTCCTATAAGAATTTGCTGGTGAAGGTAATCCAGCATTTCTTTCTATATGTACCATAGCTGTATTTAGAAGTATTCAAATGGTCAGATTTTCTATGAATCTGCTAAGGATTTCTTGCTACCATATCTTCAATAAATCTAACAAAAAAACACGAATAATTGTCACATAAATTGTAAAAGGAAAACAGATTCTTGAATATATTTGACGCTCATGTCACATCAAAATTCGATCTTTCCTGGCGCTTGGTGCTCATTGGTTTTAGTGAAAGACAAACGGGAAATCTTTTCTAGTAGAGTGGTCCCTCTCATTTGACAGCTTTAACTGGTTTAGTTTCCTTTTTTGGTTCAGGACGAGTTGATATCTGATTCACTTCCAAATCAATCACAAGCTTGCTGATATTTGGAATAAAATTCTTTGCCTCCTGCATTTACTGAAGTTTCCTCTGGAAAAGTTTTGACATTTACAGAGTAGTCTGAGGAGTTGAATTGGGTCAGAGTATTGTCAGACGCTTTAGGTAGCATTTGGGAACGATCCATATCAATTGGTATGAAAGCCTATGTGCAAGAAGTCATCAACGAATGTGCATAACACAGTCTCGGAGAAAGCCGCAAAGGATACTCCACTTTCCTACTAAATATCTCCTTCTTTGTACTTATTGTTTTATCCTAAAAATGCTGAAATAAACAAATACACAACATGATATATTGAACCCTCTGTCCTGCTTCTAAAAGTTCTTTAGTCAATTTTAAAGTAGAAAGATCCCACATTCCCACTTAGAACTATCATTTCATATACATTTCTAAGGACATAAATCTGACATAGGTTAACTAGTTAGGATAACGCTTGACAATACGACTTACGCCGTCTTTCCTTAGAATTCTACTCTCTTTTTATCATTTTACCAAGGACGATTACCTGATGAATTTAAACGTTCGATACTATTACTCCTAAATCCTCATTGTTACAACGGTCGTCTTCAAACCTTCCAACGACCAGATCAATTCCAGAATAAAACAACGCCCATCTCAATGTCGGCTAAAGATTTTAACAGAGTATTTTTGGCTTCATGCAGGCACAAACTATAGAATCAAAACAACACTGCATATAGTTCTTGTGTTGCATGAAGTTAAAACTGCTCTGTTAAAATCTTTACCCAATAGTCCAGGACAATTATAAATGATACGATATGGTGTCCTAGACGAACTGAGACTTGATCGTTATTTTGTTTCTTTCAAAATGGCAACTGGTGATAAGATCCAGATTTTCCTGTTCAAAACAATGTTGCTGCGTACAACTCAGACAGACAAAAACACACTATTCAGACTTTTTCAGATAAATTTTGAACTTGCTGAAACTAAGTTCAAAACAATGTTGCTGAGACGCCGAGTACAACTCAACTAGAGGTGCTACTTTTACCCGATTACCCGGATCCGATCTGGAAACAATCCGGAACCGACCCGGATCCGATTAATTTGGATACGATATGGTTTAAAAAATATAACCGGTTAAATTATGGATACGGTTACAAAATTAATAATTTAATATCCGATCTGGATCTGAAACGGAACCGATACTGTAATGGATATGATATGGGTTTGATTTAGTTATCCGACCCATAACCGAACCCGACCCGATATCTGTATAAATACCTGATAAAATGATAATACCATTTATATATAATTATTTAATATAAACACATATATTAATAACTATGAAAAAATAATCATTTGCAGTATTTTTTAATTTCTTGAATGAAATTTATTGTTCTTTTCACACATATTATTGAAATCAAATGTCATGTTCACCTTTTGCTTATAAATTTTTGAAACTAATTAATTCCTTTTTTTATCTCTTTATCTATCATGTACAGTGTTCTAAATAGCGCGCTATAGCGGCGCTATAGCGTTTTTGGACCCCAAACGCTACGCTACGACATCAAAATGCGCTATTTGCGCTACGGACGCTATAGCGGCCGCTACAGCGCTATAGCGGTCCGCTACAGCGCTATTTGCGCTATACAATATGGGTTTTTTTTTATTTTTTATTTTTAAGCAATTTATATGGGTTTTAAATAAAGGTAAAAAAAATCTCAAACCGAAATTGAATTTGTTGCTACTTGCTACAAATAAACAATTTGAAATTGGGAATAGAAATTGAAATTTGAATAGAAAAAAAGTCCAAACCGGAATTAAAATTTGAATAGAAAAAAAATAGATTATGTCATGAATCATGATACTTAAGATATTTTTAATAAGAAAAATCGATAGTTTATGATATTACTATGGATATTTTGAACCGCAATTTGGACTTTGTACGGGTTCAATATGAATATTATAATTTCTTAATTACTTTGGTGTTATTTATTGTTCTATGAGACCTTAGATAATGTTGATATTTAGTACAAATATTGAATATACGAAATGTAAAAAAAAAAAACGCTATTTGGAATAGCTTCCGCTATAGCGACGCTATTCGCTATAGCTTTTTTTTTAGCCTTCCCGCTACGACGCTATAAACGCTATTTAGAACCTTGATCATGTATCTACCTTTCTGCACAAATTATTGAAATTTATTGCTCTCTTCGCTGATTGAAACAAATTAATATTAATATTCTATTCCTAAATTTCTCAACCATATAATGAAATCACCATCTCCAATATTTTACTTTTTAAAATTATCTCACCTTCAATATTTTGGACCAGATTTTAATTTATATTATAATGATATATTATGTGAGATGTTTAAGAAATTATAATTATATTTAAATGTAAAGTGTTTCTCAAATGCTTGTGAGTTGCAACATGTACCCACTCCGGATCCGAACCGGACCCGATAATCCATAAACAAGTTATGGGTATATATCTAGCCGGAACTGAAAGATTGGACCCGAAATATCTACGGGTAGATAGGTATCCGAATCCAGACCCGACCCGATTTGAAACAAATAAGTATATGGATCGAAATTTGGACCCGAACACTTTTTGGGTACGGGTCTAAATATAATAGTATACCCGACCCAATAGCACCTCTAAACTCAACAAATAAAACACACTTTATGTATGAAAGTGGAAATTGGAATTTCTATCTCTCAATTAACAATTCTGTACAAATATATAGAGAAAAGAAAAATCTAAAACAGAGAACTTAGGCCTATCATGGAGTCCAAAACGAAGTGTTCCGAAATAAAACCAGAGGAGAACCTGGGTATCGCATCTCTTCGGCGCAATATCAAATCATGATTCAATTTTTTTTATCTCTTTGTTTTATCTAAAACGAGTTAAATGGAACTTCCTTTATTAAAATTAATAAAGAAAGGTATTGTTGGAATTACAAGCAGTTATATTTTTTATTCCTTTCAAAAACAAAGCATACAATTGGGATACAACAATCAACAAATGAACTCCATACAAGCAAAAGAGGTTACTGAATAAATATTGCAAAATGAACTCAGATCTATAAAATAAACTAGAGAAAAAAAAAAAATAGGCAACAAGAAGATCAAACCCAAAAAAAGAGAGTAAAAATGAAGGAAGACAAGCAGGAATGTACTGAGGGGGCAATTTAGAAACATAAATTTGCAAATAAGATTTTGACCTCTCTCAATTCAATTTATACGGAACACAAACAACCAAGATTTTAAATTCTTCTCAGCTTTTATCAAATACTAAACAAGGCACATTAAAGGGAAAGAAACAGAAGGCTGTCAAGTAACAGAGAAGGAACTAAGTTCTCTTACACTGATAGGTACCCTGCCAAACAAAACAACAACAATTGAAACTACAACTCAAGCTATGGCTCCAGGGCATGGGTCAAAGGCAGTGCCACATGAGATCCACGGGCCCTTGTCAGTTGTACCCGAGAATTCATTGACACGCGCTGGAACATTTCTCCACTCTCGCATTGCCACATCATAACACAAGAGTCGATTCACCTGCCTTGACTTGAGAGAGAGAAAAACCAAACCCCCATGATTTCCCATGCAATTCATTCTCAAGGAATTCCCATAGAATTCCAGGCAGAGCTCACTTGGCATCCTGTCCACCTCCTTCCAGAGGAGCGTCATCCTCTGTAATTCCCAAACACCCACACAATTCGCGCAATTCTTAGTCAGCAGCCCTACCAGCAGGATTCTACCCTGCGATTCTGCTAACATGCAATCTCTGAAACTCATCGGTAGAGGAATTGCATACTGCTTCCACGTGCCGGTACTCATGTCATATGTTAAGATACCATCTGGTTGGCCCCGCATGAAGTACAGGGTCTTACCTAGAGAGACTGCTTTTGACCTGAAATTCAGTGCAAGTGGTATGGTGATACTTGGTGGTACTGGGACGGGATGGGCCCACTTGTTCTCTGACGAATTATATATTTCATACTTACCTGTGCAACTCAACCACATAATCTTGTAACCATCAGTAGAACTCACCATAACAACTGAAACCCTAGACCAGAGTGGTACATTTGTAGGTGGGGGCAGTTCTCTGTAAGAGCTTGTCAGAGGGTTGCACGTGTAAATGTGAGTGTGGTTCAAGTTAAGGAAACAAACGAGACCTCCATCAGAAGCCACAGGGAAAACAATTCCCTTTCCGCTTACCATGCTTTTGATTTGATTTTGGTTACCGTTTTCACTCAAAAAGGGAACTGTGGAGCAGTGCCATTTTTCTGCAGATGGATCATACATGGCACTGTGGGTATGAGTCGCAGTGTAGAACCATGGATATGATCTGGGGACTCCTTGAAATTGCTCATAAAAGGTCTTTGATGTGAGAATGCCACGCCACCGGCTACATACTGAGTGAAAACAAAATATTGCCGCAACTGGGAGCCGTGCTAGAACAGGCTCAAACAAATCCTCAGGCAAATTTTCCCATATCTCGACTTCCATTGATTTGCTTTGAATTGGCTTTTGGAAAATTGATTCTGGTTTTAGATTCAATTCTTTGTCCTTGCGAAGCCTTTTGTGAATGGTGGTCTTTCGGATTTCCTCTTCTTCTTCTCCTCCTCCTAGCATGAGGATATTGGATTTTGATTCTGATTCAGAATCCATTTGCAAGGGAAGGTGATTCTTGGTGGCTGAGTTGCTTTTGAAATCATAAGAGCGCCATCTGGAAAAATAACGGGAAGAAAAAACAAAGATACTATTCAGTTAAATAAAGGATGAGTACAGTACCCGGTTGATTTGGTATGATCTCGTAGTGTTTACTGATATTACAAAAGACACGTTATAGTTTGGTACAAACAAGGCACAGGCACATTTGGTATTAAAATCTAACAATGAGGTTGTCAGTACAAGTCTTTTAGTTGCTGGTCATGGTTATAGTACGTATTATTAACTAATTATGGAAGAACACCTGTAAGATCAAGAAAATACTTGCTCAACAATTGGTTCGCAATTTTAAATTGCGGAAGTGAAACATTCATTGATTAATATTTTTTTTTCAATTTTATCTTCAAAAAAATATATTTTTTCGATTTAAAAAAGTAACATTAGTGAAGACAGAGTAATCTAATGTGAGAGCTATTAAAGATAAACCAATGCCTGTTGAATTGCATGATAGAAAGCCGTATACAAAATTTTACACTATGCTTGATTGTTTCGAGGCAAATTGGAAAAGAGGTCAAGAAGAAGAGGAAATGAATAGAATTGGAAAGTGAGGTTACAATTTTTTTCATCTGTGTTGTTAAGCTCTATCCTTGAATTTATGATGCCAATTTGATTAGGTGTATTTATTGTTTATAAAACACTGTAAAGCAGCTCTTTACTGATTTCTCAGTTAATTTAAATTCTGATCTCCACAAATCTTCCTTTTTTTTCTTAATTATGGCAAACCCGATAATTTCACATATCACAGACCCCATATGACTTTGCAAGGATCATCAAAGATCAGTAACTTTTTTCTATACCCACCGCCCATCCCCCCCCTCCTCTTCCAAACAAAAAAAGTGCTGCTTTGTTAACCATAGTCCCTTCCCGACAAAAAAAGTAAGTGATTTGACTAGCTTTTTCTTTCATCCCCTTCCATCAGTCCCACTACCCTCCAATCAAACATAATATAGCCTATATGTCATCAGCTTCCTAGAACAATGCACATTCTTTCTAATGAAATGATAGTTTTAAAGAGTTTTTTTTTTTTTTTTTCAGTTAGCTGTTTTTTTTTATTGTAACAGTAAACTCCCAATTTACTTATCTAATAATGAATTGGGAGAACTGAAATTTGGTAAGCACAGGTCGATATCCCGATACACCTTTTCTGATTCAATAATTTAGTAAACACTGGAATTTAGTAAGCAAAAGTCTTCGGTATAAAATTTATCTTGATAGTAATCCGATCCCATACATGGTAACCAAATTTGCATATTTCCACAACCATAACCAGATTGTTAATATAAAATTTTATTAGAAACAAAAAATAGTAAGAGTATCCTGGTTCTTACTCAAAAAAAAAAAAAATAGTAAGAGTATGCCAAAGCCCTCATTCCCTGTTATTATCCCACAGAACAGAGCAAATTGATGTCAGGAATAAAACAAATAACAATTCTAGTCAAACTATTCAGTATAACTAACTCCCAAGTTTAATTGAAATTAGATTTATTCCCAGTAAGACTATTAATATTCTGAGTAGTGAGTACCACTCAAAGAAAAGCCGGAATAAATTCCCTACATAAATTCCCTATTTTGATTACTCATTCCCCCATTCCAATGGAACTTTGAAAGTCAGCTGAAACTAAAATTACTAAAAAAATTCTACTCACAGATAAGCCCGCATTCTCCTTTAATTCTAGTTATTTCCAAAATTGTCTTATAAAACATGAAGGGTTTAATTATTAAGTTAATTTCCCGAAATGGCCCCCCAAATACAACAACAAAACATATAGATTGCCACACCATAAAAGCAATAAGCCACGGGTCACAGAGGGAGAGTGGCTGCCTCTGGGATCAATCGATTGGAAAGAGATGAGAGAAAGTCGAACAAATTTACAAACACTAAAGATAATCAACCAAAGATAATGCGCGTGTGCGCGCACTTGTGTGAGCGTGAAGTGCTTTTGTGGATGATGTGCGTGTGAGTTTCTAGAGAGAGAGAGAGACCAACCTAGGATCTGATGTACGCTTAAAGCGATGCAGAGAGAAGAAAGGAGGAGATCCGTACAGGTCGCACAGCTCCTGTAACTGCCCCACCAGCTGCCGGAGTGAGGCGGCCGCCGCCTCCTCCGCCTCCCCCTCCGCCATCTCCCCCCCTAAACACCGCTCCGCCCTATCGCTTGCTCTATCACTGGAACTACAGCCTGGATTCTCTCTTTCTGGGTTTCCTTCCCCGGTTTCTCTCTGTTCGGCTGTTCCCTTCTGTTTTTCGGTTCTCTTGCTTCTCTGAGAGAGAAGAAAAGAGAGAGAGAGCGCTCGAAATTCTAAGCCTGAGAGGACTTTTTCCAACGTCAGCTATGGTTTGCAATAAGGCCCCATATATGTGATTTATTTACCCAAAAACCAACCAACCATCTTTCTATTGGTTTCCGGTTCTTGACCCTTTGTTAGTGCAGTGAAGAATGAATTCGTATAGACCAACTTATATACACCTGTAACCTGTTCATAGTTAGATAACTTTTATCTTGATAAGAAGGATGGTAAAAAGTGACCTATATTATAACTGTTTATCTGTCTTATTGATTTAGATAATTTTTGTTTTGTGTGAAGGTTGGTACAAAGTAAACTACATTACATTGCTTTTGTCTTGTCCGTCGTTGAACTTGTTACTCTGTTTGGTATGAGGATAATTTTTAAGACTAAAAAAATATGGCCTTTAGCTACCAAGATAAATATTAA
This sequence comes from Carex kokanica, assembly GCA_025461125.1. Taxonomy (NCBI): domain Eukaryota; kingdom Viridiplantae; phylum Streptophyta; class Magnoliopsida; order Poales; family Cyperaceae; genus Carex; species Carex kokanica. The sequence continues at coordinate 14,504 of JAJGRX010001320.1, forward strand.
AATAGGAGATAATTCTTATTTGGTGTGAAGGGAAAGATAAAGAGTTATTACTTTATCTCTTCCTACCAAATGAAACATAAAAGAATATTGAAATAGTGTGATTAGCAACCAAACTAGATGGAGTAAGCATCTCTATAAATTAAAACACTCTGTTCTAGACATATTAAAAAGAACAGCGGACTTAGTACAGTGGCATGAGTTTCGTCTTTTTACAAAGAGATTGCAATTTCAATTTTCAAAAATAACATCTAAAAAATATTAGAGTGTACTGAACCCTTTAATAAAAAAAAATAAACATATTGAAAAATATAGTTCATGTTTGTTTGTTGCCTCGTGTATAAAATAATTGTTTATATATTGTAATTCTTATATAGCACTGGATAAATGAGTAATAAATATAAAAGAAAACTTCAATTCCAATTGCAAATAGTTTGGAGAATGTCCGAATAAAGTGGTTTAGCAACTTAATTTTGTATTGTTTTTTAATTCAAATACTGTAAATTACAAAAGAATGTCATGTTGATTATTTGAGTAAATGAAACTAAAATTTTGCACGGATTCTTAGTTTAGACAGAATCATATCAAAGATAATTTTAAAATTATTTTGGTTAGAAATTAAACGATAATAAAATTAATATTAGTTTTTCAAGTAGAAACAAACTTTAATAGTTTTTTAAACGACTCCAATCAGACATCGGACTGAATTTAGTCCGGTGCCACCGTTTAGGTCCCGGATGTAAAAAACCTTTTTCGTTATTCAATATATTTGTCGTTAGCTCTTGCTGACCGTCCATGAAAAAAAATACCATTCGAACAGCTCTGATAGAGATATTAAACCGAATTTAGTCCAATATAAATCTGTCCACCCCACGCCCAATAAATTCAAATAATCGTTTCAATCAAACGGCAGGAATGTTTTCCGCATATAAAATCTATGCGGCAGGGGGTGTGCGAGTGAAATATTTTGTTAAGTCGAGACAACGACCTTTGCCGCAAAGACCGCTGTCCATGACTCGCCAATCAAAAGTATGCACCGGAGAACAGATACTGCCCATTAACGACAGAAAATAACAGCCAATGGAACTTCGCCACGATTTGCGTACGGAAGCTTACGTAAAGAATTATAGTACAAACAGTTGGATGTTTTTCCGATCGACTATCGCGCTGCTTTTTGGACGGAATCCGATTGCCTGCCTGAGAGAGGTCACACTAACAGACACGATCTTAAATAGAATTACATATAATGCCACTCTGTTCGGATCAGATCATGATTCAGGTTCATGCACGCTATCTATCGCCATATCGGATCGGATCAGGTACTTCGAATCCTGCGTTTTTGGCATTTTTGCCCGTGTAAATAGTCAATAGGACCTCGCTTCTAAATTGAAATTGATCTGTCCCAACTCCGGAGTCCTTAACTGCACTGGCACAAAATAAAAATAAAAATTATATATACATTCAGACTATATATGGTAATATGGCAATATATATGTACAAATTGACTAATACTATAAATTTACATCTCTAGTTTTAAATTTCACACTGTCAATTCAAATTATTATGTATGTTCTCCGTATGAAAATGTATTTGAAAATCAGATTATACATTTGTTATCGTTTATTAACTACTTTTTTAAATAAGTACAATACCATATGATCATAAGCATAGTTAGAATTTTTATCAGGATAGGCAAAAAAAATTACTAGTACAATGAACTAGTTTCGTGAACTAATCAATCATATTGTGAGTTGTCCAAGACTAAGCAAAAAAAATTCAGAAATAAAAAAACAACTCAATAATACACAGACCTATAATCAGTTTTCAAGTACATATGATCTAAAAATTCGGAACCATCCGAAAACTATTAATTTGTACTGATATGAAAAATATAGTAAACAAATTCTAAAAAATATAAAGTCTTTTAAGTAAAATTTTATAGACCTATATAATTATTTACTACTATAATGGTCTCAATCAACTAATATATGGTCCCTGTCAATCTTCTTAAATATATGTATTAGTGATTATTCATACTTGATCTCTAAGTTTAAGCATAAAAATCAACTTGTAATTAAATTGGATTAAATTAATATATATTATGTCGCTATAGTGGGAAGAAAAATCATTACATGCTTTCTTTTAATATAAGTTATCTCAATTAGTATTAACACAGTTAGCTAGATTTTTCTTAATCAAGTCGAAGAAAGAAAAAAACTAAATAGTTATAAAATATAATACTAATGGTGTTTACCGATAATAAAATTAAAGTAAGATGTCCTCTTCCACTGGCAATTTGCAAACAAAAGATTGAAAGGAATAAATAAAGGCAAAAAGAACTCCGCTGCCCAGCTTTTTGTAAGTTTTGATATTCTGTTGCAGATCTAGACTATCTCAAGGTGTGTCAATATCCTGAAATGAAGGAGAAATGGTTATATAAACTATAAAGCCGTAGAGCGCAACACCGCAACAATGTATGTTCATGCCGGCGCCACTGAATTCTGAATTTTCATCGCACGGGTAAAGAGTGCGTATCCTCTGAGATATCTCAACTTTTGCGTGACCGACGTGTCCGGTGATAGCGCAGGGAGCCAATATTATTTGTGCTTTGAGATTATGCAGAACTATTTGAATGATTGTGATTTTCCATAAAAACACGCAAAAGTTGAGATATCTCAGAGGATGTGAATTCACGGGTAAAGGTGGCACAAGTAGTTCGTGGCCTCGACCTGTTTTTGTTTTGTAACTCTTGTTCTTTCTTTCTTTCTTTTTTCTCTTTCTGGATCTTATAATCCAACGGCCCAAGTTTGATCCGGAGTTGATTTTTAGTACAAAAATGAATTCATGCCATGGACGTGATTCTGGACGGACGGATTCACCTGAAATGAATGAAGATTAATTCACTCTATTTTTATTAAAAAAATTATATCTATGAATATTTTTTTATATAATATAAGTAAAATGTTATTTGTACTGTAAAATTAAACTTTATTGTCAATATGAAAATTTTAGATGATTGAACTTCTGTGTATATTTGATTTTTATAGTTTGAAAGTTAGCTCTGTTCCTAACTTAGAATGTGGATTTTTTTTTAAAAAGCGTAAATTCAAAGAAAATAATTTACGCAGAGAAATTATAGATAATTTTTTTTCAAACTTGTATGATTGATTGTATGACAATTTCATCTGCCATAATTATCATCATCAGGCCAAATGAAAACTTGGCACTCTAATAAAAATTAAAATTACCATGCTATAAAAGGTACCTTATTTTTTTTTGGACTGTTTGACAACAAATCTCCTAAATTTTTAATTTAGTTTTAATGCGGACTATAATTATAAGTTTCTAACAGTTATGATTAAAAAATATCATCACAAATAAAAGACAACCGTTCTGATAGATGAGTTTAAAAAACAGTTCCAACAAACCAGATATTTAAAATATACTATTGTGTTGGAATTTATTACTGATATATTAACTTCAATTTTTATGACATTAAACATTATTTTTTTTTAAGTTTGAAATCTGATAGTTGAAACACGATCTATAATGTATGGTTCTGTACATATTAAAACATGATTTTTTTTGTTTGTTTAACATTTATAAAATGGCTCTGAGCTTTCATGAAATGTGAAATTACACTTCAATTATATAAAATCAAAATTATTACAATTATACAAACAAAGCATCTATAAAATCTCGAGAAATTATTTTGCACACATTTGTTATATTTAGTCCCCAAAGCAAGTTTAATATGTGGTCGAAGAATAAAGTAGAGGAATAAAAAGATAAGTGCAAGCTAAACAAATTCTTCGTAAATTTGAACGTGATATAAATTTGAACTCGTACAGAGGTTCACTTATTTTAGAAATAAAATTTGCAAATATATATAACTGTGGACTTCGCAAATTTGAACGTGATATAAATGCGAGTTTTGTCTCTTTATGTTCAATTTTTTAGAATAACATCTAGAAGATACAGGAGTGTAATGGAGTTTTAATAATAAAAAAATGCACATATTATTATAAAACGTTGGTGTTAGAACACCGGCAATTATTAGATCTGAAAAAAAATTCTTGACATAAATTGAAATATAATATCAAATTGTCAATTATTTATAGCACAAACTTGTACGCACGAACACCTACTCACACACCCTCTAAAGTTGAAAGCTCTGACTAGCTCGTGCTTTAATAATAGTTTTGGTGACAAAAACTACGACTTAATATATTATTTATAGATCTGAGCTATATTTTATTTTTTTATCTTTTTGGTACATATTCATAGACATACATATCTCCAAAATCAAATTCTCAAATCAACTTTGTTGACATTAATCTTTGAATATGTAATATTTTATTGCTAATGTTTACTTTTCTCTACCTATCCGTAGGGTAATTATGACTCGTCGGAAGGCAGTTAAGTACATTTTGATTTTAACACATTATAATTAGAATTCGGTTAATCTCAGAGTTCTAGCTGTCATCGCAACAAAAAGAGAAAACTTATCGGATCCTTATGAGATCTAAGATCCGATAATGCCCTCTGCTTTGAACTTTGATTCCTTGCAACCATCCGAAGAGAGGGACGAAGAGAATTATTCATAGTTTTTGAGTGGTATACATAAAGAGGAGGGATCCAATTACACCTTTTTTGGTGACACATCAATGACACCGTTTTTTTATATAGGTCAATTTTGCGATTTCAAAATCCAAACAATCGATCCGAACCGTTCAACATGGTCACCATATTAAAATGTACTTGGAGATCAAATTTTACATTTTTTTGAACTTTTTTACTATTTATTAAGATGGTTACAAAATCGTTGTTTTTCAATGGTCTGAAAACAACAATTTTTGTAACCATCTTAATAAATAGCAAAAAAATTCAACAAAATGTAAAATTTGATCTCCAAGCACATTTTAATATATCCATCATGTTGGACGGTTTGAATCGACTATTTGGACTTTGAAAATGGTAGGTGTCAAAGTGTGTCACCAAAAAAGGTGTAATCGGATCCCTTCTCATACATAAAATTCTCTATGAAAATTAATAGTTTCATCATTTATATTTTATAATTTTTTTTGAAATATGGGTTAGGACTTGAGAGTTAAGTCCTAACGCATTTCAAATCTCTATGTATTAATATATAAGATTTTTCTACTTTGTTGGTTTCGAACTCATGACCTCTCATATGGGAACCATGTGCTTTTGTCAATAGACCAAAAATAAATTCTTATATTTTATATTTTTTTATAAGTCCTTATACTTTTTAGTTACTCTTATAATTTATAATTTTATAAGTTCTTATTCATTTCAGTAACTTATTCGGTGTCTTAATTTTAATTTTTTTTTTTTTAATTCTGCCTATGTTATCAAGGGAGTAAATTGTGCAATCAACTTTATATAATGGATACTAGCTCGATCGGATCCGACCCACATATTTTCACAACTAAAATCCTGTGGGTGGAAGGAACCATCGCCAACTTAAACCAAACCCTTAGACGAGATTTGAGAAAGTCGTTGGGTTGGTACCAAAATCAAATGATGAATTTGGTGGCTAGTTGCAACGAGAAAAGGGGGAAGATACCATGATTAGTAAGGAGAAAACCCCAAGAACATACACAGTAAAGGCCAAGGTAGTAATCATAGTTCATGAATGCAAATGTGAGGAATAAAATGAGGCAAAGGTACATGTCATAAGTGATTTTCAAACTTTTTTTTTTCTCTCACCGTATAATGACTTCGAACTTGTTACTACAAATAATTTTCTCAGAACAAAAGAACCGGATTTGGTCTATTGACAAAGAGCAACACTTCTCCGTGTGGGAGGCAGTGGCGGAGCCATATTGAACTAGAGATGAGGTAAGCACTAGATTTTAAAAACCGGATATAGATCTATGTATAATCAGACTATTATCTATTATTGTAAAAAATTTTGCCTACTCTTAAACAGTCTATAACTCACTAGTTGTATCAGTAAATATTTTTGCCAACTCCTGATAAAAATGCTGGCTACGCTCTCAGTAAGAGGTTGTGAGTTCAAAATTTGAATGAGAATCCTTAATGAGTATTCAAAAATTAAAAATTATAAAACTAGCCCTTCGTCTTTGTATCTTAAAAATTATCTGAGAATAAGTTGCCAGAATGCAACTCTGTAGTTATTTTGGATAGCAAAAAATATTAAAAATTTAATATCAAGTTATATATTTAGGATTATTTTGGAGAATTGCTCCAGAAAAAAATATTGAAAAAATAAATTTTCAAAAGAAGACAATTTTAAAAAAAAATCCTGCATTTAACAAAAAATGTTATACAACAATGAACTTTTTTTTTTCAAAACGCTAAATATCCATATAACGAAAACTATTATAATAAATCTTCAGAATTGTTACACATGAACATAAAAATGTTTTATTTACTGTATAATTTTCATTATATATTAGTCACATAAAAAAAATAATGCGAGAAGGGAAGCACAAATATAAAGATATAATATAATTTAGCTAGTGAAGCAAAATAACACGGACGAAGACATAAACTAATATGATGTAGGTAAGAAATTTAAAAATTCAATCATCTTTATTTATTTTTAACAAGAAGCGAGTTTGTTAATTCATAATATTGAAAGTTTCATATTAGTTACCTTTTATAATTTGCAATGACGAGAAAAAGGTACAATATTTTATTTTGCCGAGCATAAAATTTGCAAAAGCGAGAAAAGTACAATATTTATTTTGCATCAAATCACAAAGACTGTCTCTATTTTATTTTTTTATTTGTGTGTGTGTGTTTGTGTTTAAATTGAAGTTTGCTCATCACTTGAGGAATAAATTGGTTGGTTCCTTCTTTTGCCGGCCGGCTCCATTTCTTGATCTGACCCTTCTTGTCCCATGGCTAATTATGATCATATATTCTTTTCAAAGCTATATATTGCTTGACCAACCCTTTTCCTACTAGAAGGGATTTCAATTTTGACCATAAAAAGTAATCACCCCTCAATTGAATTTGCTTTTCTGCTTTTGATGGGAACTGAGTGTATTCCAATGGCATCCGATTAAATTTATACTATGCCCGATCTGAACCGTGCGATCCGAATTAATATTGTGCGGAAATCAAAATTATAAATTTCTAAGAGCATCTACATCCTTAATATTATTAGAGTTTTTAACCTTATGTGATAGTTTTTAATCTAGTTTCAGAAATATAGAAGAGTTTCTTATTTAGAAACTATGCAGCAAAGTTTCTTAAGAAGTTGTTTATAAACTCCATGCTAACTAAATGATTGGCTCAAATTATTTCTCCTTTTTAATTTGTTGCTGACGTGGCTTAATAAAAACTCTAAAATTAATTTCAGAAATGTGAGAGTTAGAAACTTTAGAGATCTTAATGTCTAAAAAATAATTAACAGTTATTTAGAAACTCATTTGAGTTGCTGGATATAGATGCTCTAAGTGAATCCCAATGCAGATGAACGATTTAAGCTCGATATCGAACAAAATTTAATCTGATGCTCATTGAACTCCTTTGCTTTTGGGTTTTGATATCTAGACAGTAGGCCTCTTACCCAAACTGCTAGGGTATGTCTGGTTGTAAAACAAGAATAACTAGAATAGTCAAATCAAGAATAGCTATTGTTTGTCTTATTAGAATAGTCAAATCTCAAAATCTTAGAAATAATTTATTCTAATAAGACAAAAAAGTTGGATTCACTATTCTAACTATTCTAACCAACTAAACATTGAATAGGCTATTCCAAATAGCTTAATCCCAAAATAGCCTATTCTCAATCCAACCAAACATACCCCTAATCATCCGAGCTGATCTCATTGCACAGCTGAGATAATTTTTTGTCTAAATTCTTACTCAGGAAAAAGAAAATACTTTTGTGCTAATTGATATTCTTCCTCTTTTAATAATATAATCAAGCTTTGTTAAATGAGAATTTTTTATTTAAAAAATGGTTGGCAGAAGCTACCAACTGGAACTGAAAAAAAAATAAGAAATGAGAATTAAAAAAAAAAATCTCTTGCAAATATATAATATTTTACTTCTTTTGCTCATTTTCACTTCAATCCGTCCGTTTTAAATCGAATAATATGGATTTGAATTGCAGCAAAATAGGGCTAAAGATTATAACTTAGCAGTGTTGGCTTCATGCACGGATGCACCACACAAACTATACAAATCAAAACAACACTATATTCTATATGATCATATTTGATTATGGCATAAGTCATGAAATAAGTATCTTATTCTACACTTATACTGTTAAATATAGATAAAATGTTTCTCTCCTCTCTTGAAATTACACAATATGTAATGGACAACTTATTTGTATTAATTTTTTAATGTGATGGACAACTTATTTGTATTAGCATTTGTATATGACGAACAATTTATTTGTCATTTGACTTTCTAAATTAGATACCTTTGTAATTTAATTTAATTTCTAAATTATATAATATTATTTGTAAAAACCTTCGGATATAAATTCTTGTGTTCTAAATTTCTTTTGTAATTTCTTAATTCAACAAAACACAATTCAACAATAAAATATAACAACATACAACTCAACAATTAATTTAATTCATGACTTAACTTTAACCCACAACTAAACAAGAATATCTTATGTCGTTATAACTTGAAATAACTAACTTATTTCATCATAACATTAACCCACAATCAAACATGGCCTATATAATTTGTGCGTTGTATGAAGTCAAAACTACTTTGTTAAAATATTTACTCCAAAATTAGAATATGTCATAGTTTTCCTTTTAAGGGAGTGCAAGCAGGGGCGGATCCAGCAGGGTAGGGCAACTGCCCTACCCTGGAATTTTAAAATTAGTTTCTAAGTACTAGGTTTTTGGATCTTGCCCCACCCTGGAAGAAACAAATGCCCTACCCTGAAAGAAACAAATGACCTCTTCTCTTTCTTCTCTGTAAATTTTTGTATGTCATGTTTAGATTTGAAAAAAAAAATTTGGCATGTTGATTGTTTTTTATTTAGTACCCGATTAGATAGTAGGTTTAAACCCGATTAGATATTGGACCCGCATAAATATTATCTTGCCCTATCCTGACGGAAATCTTAGATCCGCCCCTGAGTGCAAGGAACTATCTCAAGTGCTGTTTGAAAGGAAAGAAACAAAAATAAAACATGATTTATTGAAAAAAAAAAAAAAAAGGTAAAGAGAGGGTGGAAGTAATGAGTGCTTTCAAGTTCAATTGATCTCTCTTTATTTTTTTTCTTTGTTACAATGGATGGTCTCTTCTCGACCTTCAATTATAATCATGAGATTGCGACATTCTAGATTTTGGCAACTTTGATGAAACGCTTGATTGCAAGCCTAGTCCCCTCAGGCCTAGATAGTTTTATACATAATTGCGGAGTTGGGACCGACATGGAGTTGGTTATTCACATGATTACAAAATAATTTAAGAAATAATGGATGTGATAAAATCTTAATAAGAAATTTTGAAAGCCCAGTAAAACCCAAACGAGTTTTGTTTTCATTATTAGGCCCAATTTATGCAGCCCATTAGCCCAGTAGCTCAAGCACCTTATCTCCATTCTCCTCTTTTATGTCCATCTCCTCTACTCTCTCCTCTTTGCACCACTCATGGCGACGCTCTCTCTCACCAGCCTCTCGGCTTCCTTCAAGTCCCTCTCTCTCTCCACTTCTTTCTTCGGCGGCGGATTGGACACCCATGTCTCCTCTGTCTCCTTCCCTTTGCGCCCAAAAGTGGGATCTCTGACTATTCGAATGGCGCACAAGAAAGGAGCAGGAAGTACTAAAAACGGGAGAGATTCTAAGGCGAAGAGGCTTGGAGTCAAGATTTATGGCGACCAGAAGGCCCAGCCTGGTGCGATTATCGTGCGGCAGAGGGGCACCAAGGTAAATTTGCTGATGTTTTCTGACTGATAGTAAAATTATTAATAACCGCATGAACCGAAATGTTCTAAGTTTATATTTTAGAACCTTGTAATTTGTTCCAAACTTCAAATGTATTAATATAAGATATAGCCTTTTGTTTTTTGTAAGAATAGAAATATCAGAAACAAACAATGCCCTTTCTGTACCAACTCAGACATTTGAAAGTGAAACAAGAATGTAGTTCTGAACTGAATTGAGCCTGAGCCGTTGTGATGCCACCTTCTTCAGTACCACTGGCCGGCACATAGGGTCAGTTTGTACTTTTCTTCACTTAGAAAACTTAAGGCTCAGTTGTGTGTAAATGTTTTGAAGTGCTTGTTCTCTTGATGTATTTAAATTGTGCTAGTCTCCTGTATTGCAAACAATTGAGAAGAATGTTGGAATTTACTTTTGTATTTTTTTAAAGCACAGTTCTACCCTGGAAACAATGTTGGGATGGGAAAGGATCACACCATCTTTTCTTTGATAGATGGTCACGTCAAATTCGAAAAATTTGGACCAGAACATAAGAAGAAGGTAATTTTCTTCATAATCATGTAAATAAGACTTTACTGAAACGATAGGCTAAGGCACTGCCATAACTATTCAAAGTTTTGTATATAGTTTTGTTTTGACAACACACAATATGCTGTTAAACCCTTTTTATCCAAAAATCGTCTTGTTATTTGCTTAGAGCTTTTAGTGCTCTGGCAACTTTTTTTGTTTCCTTTAATGCTTATTGGCCCCCTTTTTTTTTAGCAAATTTCTAAATTTTAAATATAAATATAGTGGTAGGGATACTTGAACCTCACGAGGTCAAGTATGGTATAGCAGTCCTTAAATTTGTTATATTTCTTGATTTCACAGACTTAATACAGAAAACTATGCCTACTTTTACCCCTAATTATTTATTTATCGGTTTGAACAGATAAGTGTCTATCCACGAGAACCGCAGCCACAAAATCCAAACAGTTACAGAGCGAGGAAAAGAGAATACTTTCCGGATGAAAAGGGAAAAAAAGAAGGCGAGACAAGCGGGTTACGTTGAGCCGCAACTTGTACTGGCTTCATCTGATAATGCGTCAGAATCCGCTGTCGTAGATTCCTGAGTGCTCTCTTTTTCCATGTAATGTTTTCCATTTTGAGTTTGTAAAAATTTCATCTGACTGCAAGGTGAATATGAAATTGTTATTTTGTTCTCTGTCCATATTTGCATGCCTGCGCAATTGTTTTTTGTATTATCCAGTGGCTGCTTACTGTCTATAATTCGTTTGCAAAACCCTAATTAAACAGAGAGTAAACCAAAAAGAAAAGTGAAGGGTTTTGGATGCCAGTCACCACAACCTCCTTTTTTCATTGATATTTCAAAGTTCAAAACTTCAAATCCAAACTATTGATCTTGCTCTACTTCAAGAAATAAGTGTCTGTGCATATATAAAATTTTGAGTTTATTTAGCACCAGAGCAAGAGACCATAAAATGAATGGATCAAGCTGTTTGCAGTAAATGAATTTAATGGGTTCATTTTATAGCCTCTTCATTGAGTGCCAAACGAGCACGAAATATTATAAAATTTTATGCGGGGATTTATGTCATAAGATCAATTGGATTCATTGTTTAGATTTTGAATTTTCAAATATAGTGAAAAGAGAGGTGGTAGCATCTTGTGGCATTAAAGTTCTTGACTTCTTGTGGTACCAGAACCCTCTTTGAAAGAGATAACACTCAAATAAATTCACTGAGGATTCTCTTCTTAATCAATATTATAATATTGGCCGTACTGGTCTTGGTGTTATGGGTCCTTTTTTTGGTTTACAGCATGTGCTGTTAGGCCATGGGTTCAACTCCTTTTTGGTTTTACAGAATTCATTGAACTGCCTAGGTAGATCTGGATTGTTCATTTCAGATCGGAGTTGTTCCATACTATTAAAGATATTAATAAGAGTCGATGTAAACTCTGTGCAATTGGTCAAGGAGCTGAACCAAAAGGCCATTACATATAAGAGAAGGAAAATTTAAGTTTGTGTTAGTTCTCTTCCTAGGTGCCATAGTAGTTATTTTTCTTATGCGTTGTGAAGTTTCATCTTATTGCTGGGTGAATACAAGTTTTTTGTTTGTGCATCTTGTGTTGTTTATTTATGTATTTACTATATATTTTTGGTAGCTCTGTGTTGTTTGTTCTTTAGATGGCATAGTCACATTATCAATGATATTTTCCTTTTTAAGTGGGGCGCAGTTCCACCACTGTTTGCATATATTTTAGCAGCGATGAAACTAGGAAACAGATTGCATCCATTAACTGCATAATCAAATTAATGCCATACCATAAGTTGTTGGCTGTTGCTAAATAAATATCATTTAAACGGTCTTTACTTGTCACCTGATTCGAATACTAACACATGGCACTATTTATTAAACTCTGCTTACAAAAATTTGGAAAACAAACAATGAATTACACTGTTGGACTGATTAATATACCTTTCCATATAAAGTCTGTGGTAACAGCATGCATCATTGTTAGCCCTATTTTTTAATCATCTTTTGTCTTTTCAGTCAATATTTATTTGTTCAGTTCATCTATTTTGAATACGGTATTGCACTTCATCATATTTTTTTTTTATTGGGAAATAGTAACTTTTTCTTTCAAAAAAGTATTTAAAACATCCTAGAGTTCTTTACAGAATTTTGTCGATTTTGCGGGTTACATATAAGTCCTTTTTTATTTCTTCCAAGAAAATCTTGAGAAATTAGCAGTATTCTGTTATTTTATCGATATTCGATAGAATTCTATAAATACGAGTTATAAAATGGTGGACCTTGCTAGGCTATTGTAAATTTCACTTGGCACTTGCTACTCACATGCATCAATTGCTAACTAAAGTCAATCCGAGTCTAATAAGGCCATTGGTTTCCCCATTTTTATTAATAATAGTTCAAGCTAAGCTTATAGGCCTAGCACGGTGATGAGCCTCACCTCTTTGTGAAGAGACTCAGTTTTGGTTCTTACAAGTGGCATCTAAAAAGAAATTGATGCAAGGATTAACGGGGTTCTTATATCCAAAAAAAAAAAGGGTTCAAACTAACCACTTGTTTAAATTACCCTGATCCAAGTTTCATCTGTGCAGTTCAGTCTCGTTTTGTGCAATTAATCCTAAACTGAATATATATATATATATATATATATATAGAGATGAGCTATTGTGCTTTGCAAAGTAAAGCCATTGTTTTACTTCGGCTTACTTTTTGGATTTTCAAAGTCCAAAATGTCGATCCGACCGTTCAAGTTGATCTACATATTGAAATGTGCTTGCAGACCAAATTTTACATTTTTTGGAATTTTTTTACTATTTATTAAGCCACTTTGAAAATTGCTGATCACATGTTCCAGAATTTTGTTGCACTGTTTTTTCTGGACCATGTGATCAGCAATTTTCAAAGTGGCTTAATAAATAGTAAAACAATTCCAAAAAATGTAAAATTTGGTCTGCAAGCACATTTCAATATGTAGATCAACTTGAACGGTCGGATCGACGTTTTGGACTTCGAAAATCCAAAAAGTAAGCCGAAGTAAAACGATGGCTTTACTTTGCAAAGCACAATAGCCCATCTCTCTCTCTCTCTCTCTCTCTCTCTCTCTCTATATATATATATAGTGCTGAGCTAAGCCATGGTGTAAAACGACTTGGTGCTCCACGCCTCATTATTTCCATTTTGAAAATTCAAAACTACCGATCCGAACCGTCCAACATGTTCTCCATATTGAATGTGCTTGGAGACCAAATTTTACATTTTTTTGAATTTTTTTACTATTTATTAAGCCACTTGAAAATCACTGATCCGGCGGTCCAGAAATTTTTACTGTGTTTTCTACTGTTCACCCGGATTTTCAGATTTTCAAAGTGGCTTAATAAATAGTAAAAAAATCCCAAAAAATGTAAAATTTGGTCTCCAAGCACATTTCAATATGGAGAGCATGTGGAAGGTTCGAATCGACTATTTGAACTTTGAAAATGAAGATATGGCGTGGAGTACCAAGTCGTTTTACACCATGGCTTAGCCTAGTCGGACTCTATATATATATATATATATATATATATATATTGAGAATGGCTAATATCAAAACGTTTGTTCCTGGGCTCAGGAACAAACGGTTCTGTTCTCCAATTTCCGAAGTTCAAACAACAAATCCAAACCGTTAGATGTTCAATCTATATTAAAATGTGCTTGGAGACCAAATTTTACATTTTTTGGAATTTTTTTACTATTTATTAAGCTGGTTTGAAAACCGCTGTTTTTCAATGCTGCAGAAATTTCATAAAAACAGCGGTTTTCAAACTAGCTTAATAAATAGTAAAAAAATTCAAAAAAATGTAAAATTTGGTCTCCAAGCACATTTTAATATAGATTGAACATCTAACGATTTGGATTTGTTGTTTGAACTTTGGAAATTGGAGAACGGAATCGTTTGTTCCTGAGTCCAGGAACAAACGTTTTGATATTAGTCATTCTCTATATATATTTGCAGATATAACTTGATTGAAAGTTAGGCCTGTGATAGAAAATAAGTTTAACAAAATGAGCCTCAATACTCATTTGCAAAATCATGCACTGAGAAAAGGCCAAGAAGCCGCCTATGAAAAAGAGATTCAAAATATGCCAAACCAATGGTCAAAACCAATATTCAACTTATTCTGAACCTACTGAATTGGTATGAAAATAAAGAGGAGCATTTAATTATTGAGAGATACTGGTACAATTTAAGTCTGTCTTCGGGATCTTCACATGGTATTGTCAGTATCAATTAAAGCAAAACAATGGGGTGGTTGGCAAATAAAAAACCAATCTGAGATATCTCTATTCAGAACATCACAAATATTACAAATTTTAAAACTCAAAACACCCAAAATATAACATGTTAATTGTTTACACACAGTACAAGTCACACAGCAATTAACATGAACGCCACCCTGGTAAAATTCATAAAATGAAATTTAAGAAATTCTGCTTATAAAACTGAAAAAAAGATTGCAGATACGAAGGAAATGGCGATAGAAATACTCGAATAAAGACGGCTGGCACCGTTGGTTGTGCTGGTAAGTGGAGATGAAGTGGAGGTCGAAGCGGAATTGGATGTGGAAGTGGAATTGCTGGATTTGGTAGAACCTGCAAAGGGAAGAACAAAATCACAGCATCAAAAAAAGGCATATAGAACTAAATTAAATTGGTCAGATAGTATTACATTGATGTAACGTAGCAATCCTTCGTTGATCCGGTACTTGTTCAAGTATGTGTCCCATGTCCTCTTAATTATAGCAATGTTTGAAATATCAATAATTACATTTTCTTTTTTCTATTTTTGAGTAAAAGTTATATTTTCTTTTTAGATACTGGAATTATCTTGCTTCATTTTGTTGAAGAAAGGAACTTAAAACTGAGGAAGAACTCTATAGTCGGGTACTTTTTGAAAAATTAAAAATGAAAGTGATATAATAATCACTATGGATAACATTAAAATTTCTCAATACCATCACTGGTATAGTTAGAGGAGGGTTTTATGTTTACTGGTACTAAAATAATTACTGATTATTGCTATTATATCAGAAATGGTACTAACCTTTGGAAGATTTAGGGTCAGTGAAGATAGCAGCGTCTGGCGAGCTTGAAGATAAATTCAGTAGCTCTGCAAATAATTTTAATAAAGGCAAAACGTTGTTAATACAAAATTAAGGAAGAAACATTAAACAAGGAAGGCCTAGCATTATTTGAGTCTATATTAGCAGCAATTTTTGCACATAGTTGTACATATCATATCTTTTTAGCCACCCAAATAATCAAACTGACCACGTTAATTAGGTCAAGATGATGTACATCAAATCATTTAACAACAACAAAAGAAAAAAGAAAAAAAAAAACAGAATAAAGAAGCCGAAATGTAGTGAGGTAGGCTCTGTTACTTTGCTAAAACACATAGATCCTAAACCAATTTGACAAAATTACCAAAAAAAAAAAAAATCTACTTCCCGAAATGTGTGAACTTACAAATTTTTTTAACAAAAAAAAAAAAAAAAACAGAAGCAAAGAACAAATCTTACTGGGGCAATTGGCAATGCTAGTGTTGGCCAACTTGCAGCTGGCAGGCAACGACAGCAATCTGTCAAACTTTATACCCATGCTTGCCATGCTGGACGAGCTCGAGCTCGAGTGCGCCTGTTGGATCATGTAACAAAGACACGCTGGTTGATCCTGCCGGATTCCCGACACGGCACTACAACACGTCGTGCCGGGTTCTGCTACCTTTGCACTTGCATAGTCTAGACACATTGTCAACTTCTCAAAATCCTTGGAGCATGTGTCTTGTAAAGGGTTGGTGCTGTCAGTGCCAAGGGAAAACCCGAGGAGAGAGAGGAGAAGGAGAGAGGAGAGGTTGATGCTAGATTTCATGGTTTATTTTGATTGTCTTTTGAGTGAAGGGGTATATCTTGTTACAAGTTAGCTTGGATGATGTTTATATAGATGGAGATAGATGTGGGTTGGTGGGGGGGTTTGATGTGAATCAATGAAATTGCAACAAGTTTGTTTAGTAAACTGTAATTTTATAGTTACATAATATATATCAAATATGGAGCAAAACTAGGGTGTGATGTCCTCATCAAGAGAAGTTGGTGAGCACACCTCCAAAAGGCTATCGGATTGATTTCGAACTACGAATTCAAACCATTGAAATTTATGTATTTTGTGAGTGATGCATGTACATGCAAAAATTTTAAAATTTCGAATTCATTTAATACATGATCAAGCGGTCAAAACAATGATGAAAAATGAATACATAAAACAATTTAAAAAATAACTTATAAAATGTTTATTGTTTTGACCGCTTGACCATGTACTAAATGAATGCAAAACTTTAAATTTTTTGCATGTACATGCATCATTCACGAAGTACATGAATTTTAACAATTTAGATTCGTAGTTCGAAGTCAATCCGATGACCTTTTAGAGGTGTGCTCACCAATCCCTCTTGGTGAGCACATCACACTCTAGTTTTGCTCCAAATATGACTATGGGGTTCTCATAACTACTATTGACTACTTGTCGGCAACTTTTTTTCAAGAGGAATGATTTTTTTTTTTGGGTCCAGAGGTTCACACATTCTAAAACTTTTTGTATATGTCTGTTCAAATATGAAGTAAAATTCTGTTAGTGGACGAACTAGTCTTTGATGATTTTACTTGGGACGATTATTTTGTTTCTTAAAAGTGATGATATTACCTCTTTAAAGACATTCTCACTTGAGCTATTAGATCATTCCACCAGTACTAGAAGATATTATCAGTATCGATTATTGTAAAGAACAGTTATTGATAATTAGTGGTGACAACTTTATAAATAATGTGGATATTATATTAGTAACGGTTTCTTAATAAGAAATCATCATTGATAGTGTTGCTAATTATTGTCCGGGATGATCGTCAGCCGTCTTCTTTTCTTAAATAAGAATTCTGTTAATCTCGACATCAGTAAATTTTATAAAGAAAACTATTGTAAAAATTAAATTTGCATATCTATGTAGAGAGACGAGACAAATCGGTATATATACATATTACCTTTATAGTTTAATTTGTTGACAACCTAGTAACAAAGTTGATCAAATTGCGTTTGTTATGGCAGACCATATATATTTTTCATGAAGATTTCCTGAGTATTTCAATAGAGTCTCATAGTATACCTAAAGTTATTTTTAAGAAAAATTACCCTCCAAAACCTACCAAGAAAATTAATACCAAAAAACAAAAAAAAACAAAGAGAGAAATCAACCCTACCCAGACATGTCAGAGAGGGAGATAAATAAAGATAAATAAATATGGTCAGATAAGAAAGAGAGCGCATTTAATTTTTGGGCTTCATTGCTTCAATAAGCTGTCAGAATGGGTTGGGGAAACACTTCATGAGGACCTTTTAAAGGCGGTGCAGTGGTATTCAATGAGGTCTTCATGGTTGCTTAGATTAAGATGTATAATAAATAAGAGGAGGGTTCAAATTCTTCGTGATGTTGTGCTTCAGTATGTTTCACATCTTTTATTTTTGTTTTTAAAGTTCGAACAGTCGATCCGAATCTCTCAACATGATATTCATAATAAAATATGCTTGGAGACTAAATTTATATTTTTTTGAAATTTTTTTACTATTTTTTTAGATAGATTCAAAATTACTGTTTTAAGGAAATTCTAGATCATCCGAAAAAGTGATGTTGTACCTATGTAAAAAAATAGTAAAATAATTATAAAAATTATAAAATTTGGTCTCCAATAATATTTTATTATGAAAATCATGTTGAGCGGTTCGGATCGATGGTTCAGACTTTGAAAACGGAGATAAAGGATGTGGAGCATATTGGAGCATAAAATTATGATGCATTTGAACCCTTCTCAATAAATAAATATATATGTTTGTGCTACCTTCTGCGGTTTGGACAGTTTTCAAAATATTATCAAACAGGATGTAGATTTTAAAATTTAATATTTTTTGGTTATTAATAAAAATTTCGGTATATATGATATTAAAAAAAGAGTGAGGCTATGGTGCTATGCATAGCACGGATGACTAGTGTACTACGGCTTAATATGGTACTTTTTAAAATCCTAACGGTCGATCCGACCGTTCAATGTGATAACCATATGAATATGTACTTGCAAACTAAATTTATATTTTTTTCGAATTTTTTTACTATTTTTTCAGATAGGTAGAATTTTGATGGTCCAGAATTTTCAAAAAACACTGATTTTTCTACATATCTAAAAAAATAGTAAAAAAATTCGAAAAAATATAAAATTTAGTTTGCAAGTACATATTCATATGGATATCACATTGAACGGTCGGATCGACCGTTAGGATTTTAAAAAGTACCATATTGAGCCGTAGTACACTAGCCATTGGTGCTATGCATAGCACCATAGCCTCACTCTTAAAAAAATATATGTCATTAAAAAAATTAGTTTGCTTAATATATATTTCTCTCTCTGTTTTTTTTTTTTTTAAACGAGATACATACAACAACGTTGCTAGTTAATAGAAAATAAATTAAACAACGACTTCACAATTCGCATTTTTTTTTCTTGATCATTTGTTCTATAATGTCTCTTGATAACACCTTGCAATATTACAAAGCATATTCATTAATTGTTAACCCTCTTCACACGATGCAAGACAAATCGTAATCTTGAATTCATTTTGCTATCGTCTCTTATCTCTTTATCCCTTTGCTGTTGATATTAATTACCCTAATAAAAAAAATCAACAAACTGGGTAAACGAGACGCACGCTACAACTGTGACAAGGCAGTCAACTGTACCACGAATTGTCCTTACTTTAAAAAAGGAAAGACAATAAGAAAATATTTGTACATCAATTAAATTCTGCATGCAACAATTACAGTAACTCCTTTATATATGAATGCACGGCAATCTATTTCATAATATTACAGTAACTCCTTTATGTATGAATGCACGGCAATCTATTTCATAATATTACAGTAACTCCTTTGTGTATGATTGCACGCCAATCTATTTCATAATAAGAGTAGACAGTGGTGGACCCAGTGTATTCCAAGGGGCAACTGCCCTAGCTGTTCCTCTTGAATTTTGAGTTTTAGTGGAGATTTATCGGTTTTGACCGACTTTGTTCCTCCTGAAATTTTTTTTGCCCTTCTCTGGACGTTTGATTTGTAATTCGGGTTAAATTTAGAATTAAAATTGAAATAAATTTGTTGAATTTTGATTGGTACTTACAATTATAAGTCAGAGTATCAAAAATTACAAGTCAAAGCATTGAAAAATATAAGTTAAAGTATTATTTTTTATCGAGTACCCAATTAGTTAATGGATTTAAACCCGATTCGATATTTTGTTGCCCCCCTAACAAAAATCCTGGGTCCACCCCTGAGAGTAGAAGTGTGGAACTCGGGCACGACCCTCAATTTTCTTCAAAAAAAAAAAAAGTAGAACTAGGGTGTTCCTAAGTTCATCAAGTTTTTTTTTTTAAACTAAACTTTAAAATTTATCGAATTGATTTCAAATAATGAATCCGAACCGTTGAAACTCTTCTACCTTATGAGTGATGCGTCTACATGCAAAAAGTTTGAACTTTTGAATTAATTTAGTATAAAATCAATCGGTCAAAATTCCTTCCTTCCTCTACCATCTCCTTCCTCTGCACAACCTCTCTTTGGAACACAGCCTTAAGGATGAAAGTTTTTTTTGATGTATTTAATTTTACTTGCTAGGGTTTTAGTTCTGTTTTTGTGATTGAGATAAATATAAAAGATATAGAACAAATTTAATGAAAATTAAATATTAGTGTGGATATTGGTGATGTATTAATTAGCAATTGACTCGTTATCTTTATTTTTTTTATGGTCGACTCGTTATCTTTATTATAAAGGACGCTTAGAATCATCATATGTAATCACAAATAAATATATAAGCACTGTGTAGATATCTTAAAGCAAAATAGTTTGGTGTAGTTTAGTTGGAGTCGGAGGCATTTCAATAGACATCTAGGGCGCTATCGGGTCGGGTAGGGTCCGGATACTATTATATTTGGACCCGTATTTTAAAAGTGTTCGGGTCCGAATTTCGATCAATTTACTTATTAGTTTCAAATCGGTCGGGTCTAGATCTGAATACCTATCTACTCGTAAATATTTCGGATCTAGTCTTTCGGTTTTGGGTAAATAGATACCTATAACTTGTTTGTGGATTACCGGATCCGGTTTGGATCCGGGGTTGGGTCCAGATTTGGAGCGGGTACATGTCGCAACTCATAAGCATTTGAAAAACCCTTTACGTTTAAATATACTTATAATTTCTTAAACATCTCACATAATATATTATTATAATATAAATTAAAATCTGCTCCAAAATATTAAATGTGAGATAATTTTAGAAAGTAAAATATTGGAGATGGTAATTTCATTATATAGTTCCAAATATCCATGAATAAAATATTTATATCAATTTATTTTAATCAGCGAAGATAGTAATAAATTTCAATAATCCGTGCAGAAAGACAGATATATGGTAGACAAAGAGATCAAGAAAGGAATTAATAGCTTCGAAAATTTATAGGCAAAAGGTGAACGTGACATTTGATTTCAATGAACTGTGCCAAAAGAGCAATAAATTTCATTCAATAAATTAAAAAATACTACAAATGATTGTTTTTTCATAGTTATTAATATATATTTTTAATATTAAATATAAATAAATGGCATTATCATTTTATCGGATATTTATACGGGCATCAGGTCGGGTTCGGTTATGGGTTGGATAATTAAATCAAACTCATATCCTATCCATTATAGTATCGGTTCCGGTTCGGATATTAAATTATTAATTTTGTAACCGTATCCATAATTTAACCAGTTATATTTTTTTAAACCATACTCTATCCAAATTATCGGATCTGGATCAGTTCCGGTTCAGATCCAGTTTGGTTCCAAATCAGATCCGGATAATCGGATAAAAGTAACACCTATGTAGACATCAATTAAATTCGGTTTGATATCCGTTTCTATAAAGATTCAAATACTGAAATACACTTGATCCGCACATATCTCGAGACTTTCTGCGTAAATTTTGACGCGAATCGAAGTCGGACGGGCTTCCTTCCTACTTCCGAGTTTAGTTTGAGTTCCGAAGAAAGTTTTGGAGACGAAGTTTCAGTCAATATGGGCTGAACAGAAACTCAACGGAATGGGCCGAATTTAATATTAAATTGGGGTCAAGCTAGCAGTTAAGCTTAGATCCAAAAGATTCCAAGCAATGTAAACTCGGAATTTATTTTGTGTTGGCATTAAGAAAAAGACGATTGATTTGAGAATTGGGCCTTACTTGGACTGTCAAATTTCACCACCGGCGCCCAGCTGCTGCCATGCACCCATCTTGATATGAGTCCATATCATCCGAGGTAACATAATATTTCTATTTAGATCTAAACTGTCTCTGCGAAGTTAAAAAAAAGAAAAAGAAATCCGAACCGTCCTATCAGAATTCAGACTAATCCAAGATAGAATGGAGGGGCTCTTTTATATTTGTGCAGTGTTTTATCAGACAGTTTTTTTAGGAAAATTAAGAGTCTAGTTCTCATTTAATTGTAAGATACAATGTAGCTCATGATGATGAGCTTGTCTCTAAAAAGGAAATAAAACTAAGATAGCAAATGCTAAAATAAATAAAGAAAGAAAGGAACAGAAAAGAAACTAAAATGAGAAAAAGCAAATGCAAGAGCTCGGGCTATCAGACAGTGAATCAAACAATTTGCATATCGGTCCCTGTATTTTACAAGAATACCAAAATTGCTCTCAGGAGTGTATTTTCATTTGTCAGTATTGATATTGCACCTGTATTTGCTCCATAAGCTCCTCCACCGTGCTCTCTGAGTCCTTAAAATTCTCGCACATCGTTATTTTTATCAGACAGTTATTTTAGGTGATACGAATTTTAGGTAATATAAATTCATATCACCTGAGGCAGCTCAATTTTTGAGTTTCAATCCAGTCCATCTGTCATATACTAGTACGAATCTTAAGAGAACCTTTGTGGCCAGACCAAATCCGGCTCGTCCGAATTAAAACTCAAAGGGTGCATTATTTTAGAGGAATTCAGACTCCCTCAACATTGAATTCGTATCCTCTGAGGACTGAGATATCTCAAACTTTAAGTGTTTTTTTGAAAAATTTCAACCGTTTAAATACGGTTGCACGAATCTCAAAGTACAAATAATACTGCCCCTGTGCTATCTCCTAATAGGCACCGTACACGTCGGTCGTCGGTGACGCAAAAATTGAGATATACGCACTCCTGAACATTGGGTGGACTGTAGAGACCTCACATCCGAAGGGGTCATGAGAAGAGACTCCATGTATTTGTCAGATTTGTACTGAAAAAAGACCACTGATTTCAATCCAAATACTCAAGTTTCACTTTGACAGAATCAATAAAATAATACGTACAGTTCGAGTTCCGTTTGAACTCAAATTGATTCGAACTTGATAGTTCGATTGATTCTTAACTCTGAGTTTGACTCGATTTCATTTATAATCGAATCAAGATAAAATATTATTTTGCTGGAGCTCGACTATTTCTCAAAATCGATTATAGAGAGTGCAGATTACGTTGATTTTATTTCGGTCTTTTAGTTAGCGACCAAGCAAATTAGAAAAATAACACCAATCTGACTAAAATCTTAGTTAGGTGTTGTGTCTTTTCTATTTCTTCGATATAATAAATCTATTAAATGAACCATGCTTATTATAAGCATTTTTTCCGAATCTTTTGCGTTATTTCCGTGCACGCAATGCGTTTCGTTGCACAAATTGTGTTGCCCACTGATTTAATTACATGGGTAGTTTAATTTAGCCAGTAATGCGTTTCATTGCACAAATTGTGTTGCAAAAAATATGTGAAAAATATATAAGATTAAAATTAGATCGAATTCGAACGACGTAAATGAAATTATAATATTTCGCAAACAGATGAAACAACTAAACATATATATGATTAAAATTAATATAAGGGAAAATTTCCAGTGTACCCATCTAAAATTTTGAAATAGCCAATTTCCCCATCAAAACACCATAATATCCAATATCCCCGTAAAAAATTAACATTCTTTCTTCTATCCCCATTTGATTATTTTGCCTTTTATTTAATTATTTTAAAAATTATAATGACCAATGTGCCCTTATAAATTTGAATGGAGATGTCCTATTTCTTCCTTATCCTCACGCCCAATATTCATGTTGAAGGAGATTGAATCCAGGTTCCCTCCATCGTGTGTGTGCCTCCCTCAGCGAAACTCATAAAATTGGAACGGATATTAATAGGTCCCCATCAGTACAAACAACTTCATGATATAAGACTACAAATTACCAATCCTCCGGCTTCATTTGTAAAGTTTTGATATCCAAACTGAGCATGATACCAGTGGTGTGTGTGAGGTTAGTTTTAGCAGCGATACCAGTTGTTCGTCCTATTTAGCTTAAGTGGCTTCCTATTAATTAATGAGATGAGGTCAACAACTAAATATCCTACTGTATGAACTGGAGATGCTACTTAATTTAAAATATACTCAATTTCTAAATTTTTTAGAAAAGAACATACAGATTATTGAATAAGTCATATTACACAGGTACGATTGAATCAGTAAAATAATGAAGCGATGTCTCCATTACTATTGAGTGTTAAATAAAGCATCATTATATGATCAGTGGAACCTGTAAAAACTCTAATTGGAGAAAATGGTCATTAGTATACCCGTCTTTATTCCCTTCTTCTTGTTAAAAAATTAAATGAATAAATAAGCGAAATCTTCCAGTAATTGTACGATCAGACCTTTGATTAGTTTAAATGAGATCAATATCACGAAACCTGGGGCTGAGAGAGGAGAACCTTTGATTAGTTCAAACAAAATTCAATTTGAATTGCTTCAGATTCAAATTTTATGAGTTTCGCTGAGGGAGGCCACACACATGAGGGAGGGAACCTGGAGCAAAAATATTGTTCCGATCAATCTCCTTCAACAGGAATATTGGACGTGGGGATAGGGAAGGAAGAAACAGGACATCTCTATTCAAATTTACAAGGGCACATTGGTTATTATGATCTTTAAAATAATTAAATAAAAAGGTAACATAATAAATGAGGATAGAAGAAAGGATGTTAACTTTTTATTGAGGATATGGATATTATGGTGTTTTGATGGACAAATTGGCTATTTCAAAATTTAGATGGGTACACTGGAAATTTTCCCTTAATATAAATCGTTGGATTCTTAAATCAACCGAATCCGTTCTAAGCCACCTCACAGACGTTACGTGCTTTCCTGCCTCGAATACGAATTTTATAACAATCTTTCGTATAGTTAAATAGACCTGATCTACTGGGTTTATTTACACCATATTCATGGAGATCGTGTCCCATTTATCTCTTTTCACCAGTCAGCCGCATCTTCTATAATCTATAGTTCTATACGTACGAACATTATTGGTTCACAGAGGTCGCACGCATAGCAGATCTCATTTCTGCTGTGCGCTCTGCAAGGGTTCGGTTGGCTAGAAAGACCGCGTCCACTGCGCTACCAAAATGCTATAGTTCCCTAATACGTATGGTCCACATGTAAGGCACAGTAGGATTTAGAACTTGTCTATGCGAATGTGATCTAACCTCATCTCTCTCTTCCAATCTCTTTCTCTCTGTAATCTCCCTCGCCTCCAACCCTCTCCAGCTTCCAGCCGCGATCTCTCCTCTATTCCCTTGCTCTCTCTAAAACCCTAGCCCTCTTTCTCTCCCTTCTTCTCACTTTAGATTTCGATCGTGACCCTTCTTGTTGCACCTAGAGACCTTTAGACTCTCACCTAATCGAAACCCTAATCGCATCCCTCTGTCTTCTCACTCTCGATTCCTTCTATTGTAAATCTTCGGATCTCTCTATTCGAAATGGCAGAAGGCAAGTTGGATCGCACGCTTAACCTGTCCTCTGATGAATCGCTCCGCAGCAAAGGTTGATCCGATCGTTCTTTTTCACTTGTATAGATTTTTAGGGGAAAGTGTATTTGTTGCGACGAAGAGGCGCTTGGTTGCTTAATCGATTCTTGAATTGCTTTTTCGAATTTGATTTTTTCCGGAATAGATCGAGTGAAAGGGATTAATCGCAATCTTACGGTCGCTTAAATAGATATTTGATGTCTTTTTCTAGGTTCGTTGCCGTATTGTGTTCATATAAAATTTGTGTTATCTTCTATGTATCCACTGGTAGTAAGTTGAAGGTTGATCCGATCCATCGTATTTTAATAAAGGGTTTGTGTTTTTCTGGTTTCTTTCGCAATTTTTCAAAAATCACTAGCTCATGTATTGTTTTTCATAATAATCTGGCAATTTTACGAGCATAACTTGGGGTCTTGTCTTTTACAAAATGATTTTTAAGTTTTTTTTTTCCAATTAGTCCTCTAACATTGAGAGTTTGAGACGGTATAACTCTAATTATCCTTCAGATGTTACTTCATTTCTTTTTGGTTACGTGCACACCCAGAATTAAGCTTGTTTGAGTATATTAGAAAAGCTTTCCCTTTATGTTTTCTAATTTTAGTTGAAAAGGAAATTAAATATTTTTTTTGACTAATTTGTTACGCAGGCTCCCTCTCTGTTGGTTTGGATGACGAGAAAGCTTCTTTGGGTTTTGTTGATGAGTTTAAAGGTCAATCTCTTTCTCTCTTCAAAAATGTTTTTGATTATAATTATAATTTGATAAAGTGTCATAATAGTAAGTACAAGTGATCTTCCAAATGCAAGTATTGGAAGAAGATTAGATTTGTGGATCCTATTAATTTGGGAGATCAGGCTGGAATTAGAAACTAAAATTTGGATTGGAGTATGATATGATTGATATTAGCAACGGGACTCTGAATAGGCATAATTCCAATTGGAATTTGGGCTCTGATTTCTGTTTCTCAATTTTTGAATATATGATTTGTAATTGATTTTTTTTTTCAACTGTTATATTTTCAATTATTCAATCTTATTCCCTTACTAATAATAAATACATATGCAGACCAGCAGTCTTCTGAGAACAACATCCCTCTCTCTCCTCAGTGGCTTTATGCTAAGCCTACTGAAATCAAGGTTTAAATCTCCCCCCTTCTCTCTCTCACTCTCTTACACACATGCACTGATTAATACCGGTTGAGTATAAAGTATTTTCGGTAATTCATACTCTGAACGAGCCTTGCTTTATTCAGTAATTACTGCACCATATACACCTGATTGTAGATTCTATTTCCCTCCAGCTATTGTCTGCACTGGAATGATCTGTACATCACCAATAATGGTGCTATTTTTTATGTATGCATTGCTGATAGGCTTACTAGTAATGATTTACAAAGGAAACAAGATAACATACCTAAATAATACACTCGTATATTATTTTTTGTTTTTATTTTGGTTGTTTAACAGGATGGTCGCCCGCAGAATCTTCCAGAAGTGCCCCAGGAGAACAAGAGGGAGCGCAGGAGAAGCACACTCGAAACAGAAAATTCCCTGAGTACCCGTCGTTGGCGCGAGGAGGAGAGAGAAACTGGGTTGCTAGGTCGCCGTGGGGACCGTCCCAAAAAAGAATCAGACCCTCCTGCCCGTAACCCTAATCCTAGCAACTCCACCAAGTGGTCTTCTCGGTGGGGTCCTGATGACCATCGCGAAGAGAAAGAGAAACTCAAACACGACTGGACAAGAAGCTGGTAGATGTCCCTGAGAAGGAGCAACATGAAACAAACCCAAACCCTAGCTCGAATCCTAGTACAGAGAAGTTTACGCCCAGGTCCTTGTCTGAGATCGACTCCCGTGATAAGTGGCGGCCTCGCCATCGTCAGGAGGGACCAGTAGCAACACATCGTGTTGCGCCGGGTTTCGGATCAGAGAGGGGAGGTGGGGCCCGTCAGGAGCCAATTGCTAACACTGGTTTTGCTGCTGGCCGTGGTAGGTCAAGCTCCAATTTGGGCCATGCTGGCCCAATTGGTGCCGACCCTTTTGGTAGGGGTGGTGGGGACAAAGTGGGAAAGATAAGCTTTAGATATCCTAGAGGGAGGTTGCTCGACATATACAGGAAGAATAGGTTGGTGAGGGGAAATTATGAAGATGTCCATGTGGGATTTGAGGGTACCATGTGTTACTTTGCCCAGTGATGTCTCTCCCCTGGCTTTCCTTGCACCTGATGATGAAGAAAAGGTATGCTATTCCATTTCCATGCAGCATTCAGAATCTTTAATGTATGCTCTTTTTTATGTTGCCTTCTGTTTTTGTTATTTTTATAGTTCTCTCTCTTTGTTTTGTTTTCTTTCTCATTTTCCTTCATATTTAGAGTGTTGGGGAATGTGTAGGTTACTTCATATCTCTTCCCGCAGTCAAAGTCAATATATGACTGGTAGTAACAATTAGGCTGTATTCTAAGTTGTTATGATATCCAATTCTTGAGTGGGATAGATGGCTTGCTAGTTTGCTCTAATATACATTTAATGTTATCAAATTCATTAGAAGACGTAATTAATAGAGTATAATAATAGGTTACCCTGGAGGAGATCTACAAGGGAAAGCTTACCAGCAGCGGGACTGATATGAATAAGGCTGATCCTTTGAAGAAAAATGACAGCTCTCGCACTGGTTACTCCTCTCTCTCTCTCTCGTTCTCATTCTTTTTAAACATCTTTTCAATCTGTGTTGCTTATCCCATGAAATTGTTTTTTCAGAATCCACTATCCTGGCTTTAGGAGAGGAGAAATATACACTTCCTACCTCTTTAGGAATTTCTGCTCCTGGTTAGATTTCCAATTATGTTTATTTATCTATTTCATGTGGTATTTACTTTTACAGGTATACAGTTTGCCAGCCATGATTAATAATTGAACAAATCACAAAGAAAAGCCGTTACAAGTCAAAAGGTTATGGATTCAAGTTGGTAACATCTGGTTTGTGCTTAACTCATGGTTGAAAGCAGCAGCTATGGAATAAGATTATGGCTGAAATGTGCTTGTATTTGTAACTTTTGCATACAAAATTACCTGCCATGACTATTACTTGAACAAAAACACAATGAAAAGTTATTACAAGTCGTAAGTTAGGGATTCAAGTTGGTACCAACTGGTATGTACTATTAACACATGGGTGAAAGCAGTGCTAGGGGAAACCAAAAGTGTGTAACACAAACTGGTTATATTGTAAATACATCTTTTGGATACAGTATGAGTTCTGGATATGGCAAATGTCAATAGAGGGTAATTTTAGTTTCTTAAATGTTTGTTTAAGTTTTGAAGTTTTATTTCGCATTATAATTGTGGCTACAGAATTAATATCATATGATTATTTGCGCTTGTCCATATCCGTCTCTAAATCTGTTTGTATATTATGTTATCCCGCCTAGGTTAGAAATGTCAAAGTCCATATTTCAATGTAATCAGATTTGAATTGTTACCAGCGCTTGCATATGTCAGATGTGATTTTTGATCGAGATCTATTGTCAAACATTTTATGTTCAGTACTGGGTAATTTCTTTTGCCCATTCTTATAAAAGTACTGATTGTGTTTTTTAATGTTCAAATTTTTAAATTTCAGAGCTGGGTGCCAGCCAACATGCTTCGAACATTGGGTTTGTTGAGGACTCCTTCCCTGAATATACTGAAAATCCAAAGATGTCAAAAGCTGAAGCACAGGATATAGGGTTCTTCGAGTCCAGTGTTAATCTGCCCGATGACTCAAGCTCTCTTTTTGACACACCATTCATCCACGACAAACCTGCATACCTTGGAAAGAGCCCTAGCCCGCCTCTGGAAGAAGTGAGCTTGTACTACCAGGACCCACAAGGCGGCATTCAGGGACCTTTTCTGGGCATTGACATTGTATCTTGGTTCCAGGAAGGGTACTTTGGATTGGATTTACCAGTCTGCCCCACTGATGCTCCAGAGGGCACCCCATACCGGCCCCTGGGTGAGGTCATGCCGCAACTGACACAGAATTTGCAATCGGTAGAGGTACCTGAGCCGGTTTCTGTTGTATCTAATAGTGAAGCTGAGGTTGCAAAACCACCAGTTGGTTCTTTGCAGCATAATAATAATAATAATAATAAAAATAAAAATAAAAATGAGCTGGCTAATGATGGATCTGAGGTTCCGTGGATGGCGGAAGTGTTGGATGGGTCCCACAGCCCAACCAAATTGACTCAGTGGCAGCTTCAAGATTTGAAGAGCAATGGCCTCAAGGTGCTTCTACTGGCATGGATAATGAAGGTCTCTCTCTCTCTCTCTCTCTCTCTTCAATTTCTTGAAATTATTGGCAGTGGCTGCCAAGGTTCTCTCTTTCTATCTCTGAAGCTAAATAAATTGTATAATTATCTAAGATTGGACAAAGTCTTTCCTCTTGTCCATTATATATACTCAAGTTACTTGGAACTGTTGCAGATCTGCTTTTGTTTTGTTTGTATATTTACTCTTTTCTTTTTTTTCTGGCAGAGGTAATTTATGTAGGGAGGCCCAACAGCAGAATGGGCACACAAACTAGTGATGATACGGATTTACCCCTATGGGCTACCTCCAATGAGCCTCCATATAATGCCATGTCTGAAATGGGCGACTCCAGTCAAACACCTTCCCAACACAACCTCCAAGTTCCAAGAAGTGCTACCCCATCAAATGACAACATTAATCCTCTTGGCCTTCTTTGGTCCGAACTTGAATCCTCACAGAGCAAGCAACCCCTCTCTTCCAACCTTCCTCCCAATTACCTAAAGCCTGATCCTTAATGGATTCAAATTTACAACCCAGGATGCACCATAATGAACTTGAACTTTCCCATTTCACACTGGAAGAGCAGTTGCTGTCTGAACAGTTGCACCGCCAGCAGTTGCAACAGTTACAGCAGGAGCAGTTTTTTGCACGGGCACATGGTGGCCGCTCACAGGCATCAGAACTTGACCAGCTGTACAAGCTTCAGTATGAACTGGAGCAGCAGAGAAAACTGCAGTTGCAGCAAGAGCGGTTGCAACAGGAGCGTTTACAGCAGGAGCGGTTGCAGCAGGAGCGGTTGCAGCAGGAGAGATTGCAGGAGAGGTTGCAGCAGGAGAGGTTGCTGCAAGAGAGGGCAAGGAGGGAGCAGATGATGATCAGACAACAGCAGATTCAGGAGCAGTTGCTTCTCGAGCAGATGCTGCAGCAGCGTTGCAGCAGGAGCGGCAGCAGGAGCAGCAGATGCTGAGAGAACAGCAGTTCCTGAATGAGTTGCAGAGGGCCCAGCATATTCAGCGACAACAACAGGATGCTGCTATTGAGCAGCTCATTCAGGTAATATTATTATTAACCTAATGTCAATAATAACTAGGATGTAGTGAGCTGTGATTTTTTGGTGTCATGGGAAAATAATTTTGGGATTGCTATATTTTGCTTACAAGGACATGTGGGTGTTTTGCAGGTTAACTGAAATATAATAAGAACTGTAGATTGTCAGACCAGTCTGTTGCTGTCTTGGTGATGGCCAGTTGGCTTTAATCATTAGTGAAACTAACGGATGGGAAGCTATACTGGCCCATACAGTTCAAACATGATGTCATTTTGTATGATGTCCGCAAATTGTTTTTTTTAGTGTTCATTTAGATAACTAAGAACGAATTACAAAGAAAGACCAGATGAAGTTGTGTTTCATGCAAGTGCAGTAAGGCCTGCTGATACCTACTTGTGCCATTAGGCATGCGGCTGATGTTATTCAACATGAAAGTTCACCAATTGTTATTTGACATGACCCTCTTCTTGGCTCTACTGTTTATACAGGCTAAATTTGGGCCTGCCAGTCAAAGACAGATGGTATCTCCATCCATAGAACAACAGCTCTACTGGGGCCTACAACAGAGAGATCCAGTCCAGGCTCAACAGCTGGCCCTAGCTTTACGTCAACAACAAGAACAACAAGGCTGGAAGAAGAGATTATGCTACGTGGGGTCCGTCCGACTGGCCCATCAGCGCACCATGCACCTGGTCTCAATCGCACCAGCTCGTCTCGGCTCAGCCAGCTGGAACGGAGCCTCTCTCTGCATGATCAACTGCAGTCCATGGAGAGGTCCATGTCTATGAATGCTGGTCTCAACGCCCCTTCTCCAAGGAATGTCGAGTTTGCACAAACGCTAGCTCAGCTGGAGTTGCAGGAGAGACAGTTGCGGGAGAGGCAGTTACAGGAGAGACAGTTACAGGAGAGACAGCAGAGGTCGATGTTTGGCTCACAAGGGGGACCCTTGGATCAGTTTTGGCCAGACCCGAACTCAAACCCTGGTGCTGCACAGTTGGAGAGAAGTTTTATCGAGTCACACCTAAGCCACCAGCTCCAGCTGGAGGCTGAGAGTAAGATGCGGATTCGCAAACAAGGTTCAGGTCTTGAAGACGCACATCTGTGGGGCCCACAAGAGGGTTTGAATGACGTAATGTATCACCAAAATATGCCCCTTCAGTCACCTCATGGTTCCTTTAAGGACTCTTCTCTTATATTTAACCCTAACCCTAGCCCTAACACTAATTCAGTTATTAGTATGGAAGCAATGCAAAGTGGCATTCGACCTGGTTCATCTTCAGGGCCTGGGTCTTTTGGGGACAAGGACTTGTTTGGGAACAGGGGCAAATTTCAAAATGAAGAGATAGGAAAACCCTAACCCTAATTCTGTACCAAGTAGCGATCCGCAATTTTTTGATAGTTTCGGGGAGCAGTGATCAAGGACAGATCAAGAACCAGTTCGGGCACCTACTCCTGCTAGACATGCATCTTTTGGCAGCAGTGGTATGTACTGTGTACCATATTTTGGATGCATATTTATACTGGAATTGCACATTAATTACTATGTTTGTAGTCATGTATTAATTTTTTTTATGGTATTTCAACAATGTAGATGATGCAATTTTTTCAATGGGGGAGGATATTACTGCCTTCAGTGAAGAGATTGTCGACTCTAGGTACTCTATTAATAACATCATTTTAGACCTGTAATTTTTACCTAGAAATATTCAATCTTGAGGGTCAGTTGAGAAACAAAACAGAATTTAGCTTTTGAAGTATCTACTTGTAGTGGGTGCATCAACAACATCAATACATACAACTGATACACATGAAATAAAACAACCTACTTAATGTATGGTGATTGAATATATTAGAGCCTTCTTATTTGTGATATTTTAATCTTGGATCACTTTCTTGATGTCAGGCCGCGTGTCATGTCGAGAACTGATTCACGTACTGGTGGCTCAGTAAAGAATAGCGAAGCTGATAACCAGCACCAAGCTTCACCCAGGCCTCCATTCCCGTCCCACTTCTGCTGATGGTATTCTCTCTCTCTCTCTTCTCTGTTTGGGGCATTTATCTTTATAGCTGGTAACAGTTATCAGACAAGTGTATAAAAATGTTTGATAATTGATCACCCAATACGTAGAGACCTAAGAAAACTTGTTATGTAATGCAGCCAGTAGGCAGAAGCCGAGGTGGACTTCACAGGTCAGAGACCACAGGCCTCATCCAAAAAGGAGATCAGGCTACTGCGTCCCCTTCTTCATCCAGTGGTGAATTAGACACCTCAGGTCCTACCTTCATAGAGATGTTAAAGAGCACCAAGAAGCCACCACAGCCTGCATCTCACTTGATGATGAGGCCGGTCCTTGGTGGGAAGGGTGCCAAGAAGAAAGGGAAGAAGGGACGTCAGATTGACCCCTCTCTCCTAGGATTTAAGGTGCATAGCAACCGAATTTATGATGGGTGAGATCCACCGTCCCGATGAGTAAGCTTGTCATCTGTGCGGATTTGTACTTGTAGACCTTTTTTCTAGTGGTATTTGTTTTCCCCATTTCTTTTTCTTTTTGGTTCTTTTGTATAGCTAGGAATTTGGAGGATACACTGAATTAAATGGGTATGAATTTGCGGGGTTCATTTTGAGATGAAGAGCAGAGCTCCTCAACTTTTATGAGTGTATAGAGAGAAAGCAAGTGAAGATAGGGGGATGATTTTTGAGGGTGGTACAGATTTGTATAGAACAGGACAGGAGCCTAGTGTAGAATCTGTTTTCAGAAATTTCTTTAGCCTTTTGAGATGTTCTCTTGTTGTAGAAATTATTTGCTATATGCTTTTTAGAATTTGTCTTTTTACTTGTAGCATGGTTAGTGAGATAATATGATCGGAGTTTCTAGGGATCTATTTTATTAGTTTATATTATACGAAAATTCAAGATCAAAGCGAATTAGTTGATTTCATTTCCGGATTTATGTAGCATGCACATCGTTCACTACACTTAGAGATTGACACGGAAGAGAACTGATGCCTGGGCAATTATTTTTATAAATTAAACCTCTTGAATCGAAATTTAGGAATTCCGAGTTTGAAATTCTGATCTTACCCATTAAAAAAAAAAAAGACCCGAGGGCTATAATTTGGAAGTTGATATTTTTTTCTTTTAAAAATTAAGTTTAGATGGGATTTGAGAATTCGGCACGATTTTAGTGTCAATCTAATTTATTTATTTTTTCTTATCAGAAATAAAAGTGTTTAGGATTGGAATTTAATGAGGGAACTTCATATATATACCACTCAAGATGTATTAAATTACATATTTATTACTCTAAATTCTATAATTATGTATTTACCATTCTAAATTTTAATAACTCACATATTTATCCAACATAATTAAATATATATTATATACTCAAAACTCAAATTAATTATGTTTATGATTTTAAAAACTACAATTAATCAAGGAGTAATTAAAACTAGACTCATTCTCCCTGTACTCGCTATGTCAATGGATAACAATATCAAGCTGTTTTCTCTGACCACCTCAACATTCCTATCACCATTTTCAGAAGACTCATTTCCTACTCATGGGGGTAGCGAGTCATGTGAGAGATAACGAGAGAGTTTATAAAGAGCGTGCAATGGGCGCAAGCGAGAGCTGGAGAGGACAAAGTCCAATTCGAATATGGAGAATAGATCCAGTATTAATTAATCCTTAATTAACTGTAGCTTTTAGAATCTTAAACGTAATTAATTTGAATTATAGGTATATTTGATATATTTAGATAAATATGTGAGTTATTAGAAATATGGATGGTATATGTAATTATAGAATTTGAAATGGTAAATAGGCAATTTCATAGTTTTTGAGTGGTGTATATGAAATTCCCCCGAATTTAATTCCTCTCGTGCTAAATTTTAAAATTCATTTGATATTTTCTGAAATGGTTAATTTGAAAATTTATATTTAAATAAAAAAAGTTCTGCTGGGATTTGTCTATTTACAAGGACTTCTATACCAAGCACATACCAAATTGGACAGGCTTGATAGGGTTAATTTGTTAAAATGCTCATATTCTTTTGCATAGGTCTTGTATAGGTCTTGCTTGGTACTGGAAATGCTCTTATTCTTTTGGGACAACTCTAGATCAGGCCACATTCCCAGTACCAAGCAAGACCTATACAACATTGTGATCCCTCATTTTTTCACCGTATTCATCTAAATATCAAACAAACAACTCTACGAAATTTAACCCCAAAACGCATTAGCATGTTAACTATAAAATAAAGTGAAAATTACACCCAAACACAATTAAGTGTTTTGCATCATGTTAAAAATTTCACATATTCACCTTGACGTGCAAGGAAGTTTCACTACATTTGCCAGATATACCGCAGGCAGTGCTCATTCTAATACTATTTTCCTTGTTAAAAAAAGTGCAGTGGTCCACTAAAGCTTCTATATTGTTTCATTATAACTAAGGCAATCCTTGGTTATCCAAAATGAAATTTTGCATGAATGCTAATTAAGTAATATGAAATTTATTTCAGATAGTTCAATTAAGCAATATGAAAATGATAGTTTATCTAAGCAACATGGGGGTCCCTTAATTATGAAAAAGAACAAGAATTGGAGGAATCACTTGATGATTTATAAAGAATTGCATGAAAAGTTGACTCTAAATCATACCTTCTATAAATGTGCTAGCCCTAATTATGAAAGTCAAGACAAAGGACAGCTGTTTGCTTGAATTTAAACTAAGTGTTGGCACACAAAATACACTAAGAAAGAAAACCACTCAAAAATTGCGAACTATCTAATCAAGCTTTCTTTGCCTGACAGGTTGAAATTGTTTTTCAACAAAAGAAAACACCAACAATGCCATTCCAATATTGAATAACCAACCAAGTTTTCAATTAACCAAAATCTCCCCATTATGCCCCACACATTTACATGTTATATATTTTAAATTTAACTGATTTGTACATTTGGATGTACTTCGATTGGCAAGGTGGGGTCTAGCACAAAGATCAAGACCAATATCTGATAACAAACATTAAACAATTAAAATGGTGAAATTTGCATTTGTACACAGGTTCAGTACAAGTATAAATTACCTTTACACACCGAAGTCACTAGTACCAAAATGATTAACCATACAACTTCCCTTAATTTTTAATTATAAAGTAATTAGAACCTAGATTCATTAATATTATTATTTTGACATCTTAACACAAACAAAATATCCGCAAGTTAAACTAAAACAATATAGAAAAAAAAGAAATAAATTCACGAGCTATCTAAATTCCATTCCTAATAAATAAATTTCATGTAGTAACAAACAAAAATTGCTCCCCGACAGAAACAACCCAACAGCAATATATATTTAACTACCTACAGCTACAAACATAAGTTACTAAACAACAACACTAAAATTCAAAGATAAAGAAAAAAAACAGAACAAAAGGAACTCACATATATACACACCTTATGATAAACACCAATTAGACATCTCAACCCCGACTCTTCACCTGTCTCTATTAATATACACCTGAAATTCCACAAATAATAAAGCATTTTACACAAACTGTAATTTACATATATCAAATATGCACAGTGAAAAGATTACAAGACCATGAAAACAAACACCGCGCAACTTCGCACAGACTACTATATCAAGGGGGCCACAAAACAAAACCACCAAGAGACCAAAATATAAGAGCAAAGCTCAATTGAAAGTTGTAACAATCTTGTCATCCAAAATGATTTTTACCAATAATAAGCAGCAATTAAAAGCATTATAGGCTTTAGTTGTAAAGTTGACAAATCAGTTGTTGTCGGAATTTTTGTAAGAATTAAATATATATTTAGTATCAGAAAACGAGAACAAAATACAAACGACTACATTGAAATTTAAAAAAAATGCTTTATTGGAACATTTGATGAAGGATAATAGGACCAAATTTCAAATTGAGAAAACAGATTTAGTAGGTTATTCTGGAAAATAGTGCAGGTGCGGAAGAGGGGCAAGATTGATATTAAAATTGTTGCAGAAAAGTCTTAAACGTTCAAACCGAGGTAGCAAATTTTCTATAACCTGCTATAGCAGAAATGCTTAGATTGTAGCAAGGGCTTCAATGAGGAACAGTTTTGGAATAAAAATATTGAAAAAGTAGGGACCCTAACTTGCTATAACAGGAATGAGGCACCTAAAAACAGGTAATTCTGAAAAAAGAAACAAAAAGAAGAAACAGAGTCAAAGTTTAAGCAGGAAATCATCAAATATCTTTGTGCGAAATTTAGTGAAAGTAAATTTGGAACAGTAAGAATTGTAGTACAGGTTAGGCCATTAATGACAGGTAATTGGGAGGAAAATTATTCAAGTCTGGTCAACGGTCAAGAATTTCAAATAATTTCTTTCGCGGGAATCTGACTAGGAATTAATTGTCGGGAAATAGAATGCTCCTAAGAAGCATTATAAATCTTCGATATAGTAACAAAATATGCATGAAGAGAATAATCAAGAATTATTTATAAAAAGGAAGTGATAGTTTCCTCAGTAAATGAAAAGCAAAGTTAAGGACCACATTATTCAATAGATATCTGTATCTGTATCTATATATATATCTACACTATATCTACACTATAACATTAAGCATTTATAAAAGGTTATTTCATTCGTCATGGTTTCCTTATCCTTGTATCACCCAAAATACTCTCCAATCAATAGTTATTAGTAAAATTGAACTATCATACTCGCTGCCTAAAGATGTTAAATGTGTTCTTAAGCACCTTAAGTTGGATTATAAGACAAGTAAATGTTTTAAACATAGGGAAGAAATGTTACCTCTAATTAATCTTCTAATCGCCAAAAATCTTCACCTTCATTCACTCTCTTAAATTCCTCTCACTCAAAATAAAATTGCACACCAAAGGACAAAGAGGGATAGAAAATAAAAAATAAAAACAAATCCAAACCCTAAAATGGGATAACAAATTCTCCATCCCCTCTCTAAGCCCCCTCAACAATATCTTACAAAATATTTTCTAACAACAGCAGCACATCCATCTCCTTATTTGCAAATCAATCCGAGTCTTCTGAATTATCTTGATCTTGCTCCGGCCGCTGACCGGTTTGACCAGTGCCATGACCTTGATTATTAGTGCCATTATTGTTGGAACTGTTACCAACCCCTCTGGTACCAATCTGTTGTTGGTACAATTGGTTCAACATATGTTGTGTACTGCTACTGTTGTTTAGATTCAACACACCCACGCCGGGTCCCATATTTCCACTGTGTGTACCGTCTTGTGCTCCCAGGCCCAACTCCAGCCCCGGCAGATGCTGTTGTGCTGAGTGGTGCTGATGTGGAACACCAGTTGGTGCACCGAGTATAGCCGCAAAGTTTCCAAAATTGCCCCCAAGACCTGTGAAACCCGCAAAGTTCCCACTTCCTGGCAACTCCATGCCCGATAACCCAGTAAGCTGACCTGAAGTAGGATAATTCAAAAACCCACTCGGGGGATCATACCCCAATTAGTAGCCCGCTGTGCAGTGGGACCTGAGACCTGCTGGAGGCCTGTGGGACCCACCGACTGGAGTGCTGATGCGGGTATAGTTCCCGACCCGGTAGCAGCTAGTATCGCAGGTTCGGCTTGCTGGAGTAGCCATTGAACAGTCTCGCCGTCGGATTTGTGGCCGAGCTCACGAGTTAGTTGGAAGATGCGAGCAGCGCACAAAGCGGGCATGCGAATCCTGCGCCCCCGCCCGTCTACCTTGGTGTGGCGGTCTTTGTTGGAGGTTCTCTTCGGAGCTAATTGGCTGTTCGAGTTATTGGATTTGCGGGCGTGCGGGTCGGGTTGGATGGGGATCAAGGCGACTTGTAAGTCAGAGGAGGCTTGGGGGTTTGCTGTGTTTTGGGTGGACGATGAAGCCGGGTCGGATTTGTGGGGTAGGAGGGTTTTGGGTTTGGGTCCATGGCTTAGAGAGAGGGATGTGTGGGGCTCGGAGAGGTAGAGAGGAGAGAGAGAGAGAGAGAGAGAGGTGGGGCGGATTTGGATTTTTCAGAGAGAGGGAAGGGAAGAGGAGAGGAGAGAGAGAGAGAGAGAGAGTTGAAAGGCGGAGGAGAAAATATTGAGGGGATGGATGGAAACAAAGATGCCAACTTTTTCTAGTGGTGTGCTCTGTTCTAGGGTTTTTTTAATTGTGTCCGATATTTATTTTAGTAGGTCTTTTTGGGTTTGACAGTGTTACTGTTGAGCATGCTTGCATGCCTTTCTGGGGGATTTTACATTTTTACCTTCCTTTCGAGAGGGAAAAAATTAAATAAACAAACTAACAGAGTTCTTCTCCAGTGAGATTATAAACGGCGTTTGCAATAATTTCATATGTTGCTTCAAATTAATGTTAATCAACATTCTGTATTATGACATATTATGATTTTACAAATAATGACAATAGTTTCTTTTATTACTATATTTTTTCAAAATACCTCTATATTGTTCATGAAATAACCAAGTTAAAATATACATGTAAAAAGATGGTAATATATTGAGTAGAACTAGGGTGTTCCTAAGCTCACCAAGCCCTCCGTGAGTTCGACTCTAAAACCTATCGAATTGACTTCAAATGATATTTTCAAACCGTTAGATGTTCAATCTATATTAAAATGTGCTTGGAGACCAAATTTTACATTTTTTGGAATTTTTTTACTATTTATTAAGATAGTTTGAAAATCGCTGTTTTTATTAAAATTCTGAACCATTGAAAAACAGCGATTTTCAAACCATCTTAATAAATAGTAAAAAAATTCAAAAAAATATAAAATTTGGTCTCCAAGCACATTTTAATATAGATTGAACATCTAACGGTTTGAAAATATCGTTTGAAGTCAATTCGATAGGTTTTAGAGTCGAGCTCACGGAAGGGCTTGGTGAGCTTAGGAACACCCTAGTTCTACTCTACTCTAATATATTAACATATATGTGCTATCTGTTTCATATTATTATTCTGTGAACATAATTGTTGAAAAAAAAAATAGTCTCTCATACCAATTTACCCCATGGGAAATCTCCGTTTCCAGGTGGAATGGAGAGCAGTAAAAGTAAAAGGCTTTTGAAATTTACTTTTAACCGTCGTGGGAATCCTTTCTAAGAGGTATGAAAGATGCATGAACATATTTGACTCGTTTTGGGAAGGCAATAAAGGCGCCTTTTGTTTTACAGTGGTAGTAAATTTTTTCTTGGAACTAAAAAGGAGGATTAAAGATTTGGTGCAGTTGTGATAAACTTGGGCAATTGGCAGCAACACAAACAACTATTTCTTTAACGCCTATCATTAGTTGTTAAGTATGAACACGGATATTTATATAATTTTATTCCCCCCCTTCTTTTTTTTATTTTAATCAATAGTCTGAAAGGCAATGCAGCTTCGCTGATTCCGACTCCAACATTGAGCAGAGTAACCGCTATTGAGCACTACATCAGATTATCATAAATACTCTTAAAAAAAATATCATAAAAACAAAAAATATGTTTTTTAGGCGTCCTCTAGAACTTGATGCGTAAAGGAAGGGCAAGGAAAGAGGAGGAAGGTGATGAGCGGCGAAGCTTTCTTTCGAACAGTAAAACCTACATTCTGATTTGGGGTGGTAGGTTTTGCCAAAATCTATGTGACGATCCTCTCCGCACAGTATTCGCTTCCCTCCGTTCCCCTCTGCTCCCTCTGTGACTCCCCTCTTCTGAAGTAGGTGAACTCGTCCGGTCAGCTCCAATTTGGCGAGCTCTCACCTCCGCACAGTGAAAATGCTCTTCCCCTCCCTCTATGTCCTCCGTCCGGAGCACACCTTAGAATTTAAGGAATGACACTGGGGAAGGAAAGAGACCGGAGGAGAGACTTATCTGACACGTTTGGCAATGCTCTTCAAAATAATAAAGACGGAAGGAGAGCAGACGCAAGTAAAGGAGCGGAGGTGAAATCGCTATATAATATTAGTGATTTTTCTTACCGATTCTCACCCCAAATCAGAGTCTAAAAGAGGTAACTTGTTTATCAACCTCTTCACCTAACTTTTTTTTTTTATACGCTCCAATTTGAAACACAATATTCGTTATGTTAAAGATAATTAATACACTAAAATTGTCCATCTTTAGCAACATGTATTGAGTTTTATATATGTTTTTTTATAGAAAAAATATCTTAACTAATTAAAATAAAGTAGTTTTCGACCACAAAGTAAATCTTGAAAAATATATATTTTTGAAGCAAAATCTTATTAAAAAAAATTTGAAGGTAAAAATCTTAGTAAAATTAATTGCATTATGTTAAAATTTAGACTTTAGAGAGTGACAATAATAATCGAGGGATTCAATTTAAGAGGAGATTAGCTCAATTCCAACTTGTTCAACACGTCATCTATCATTAATGAATTATGTACAAAATTCAGGACGTACTAGTGAAAGTACTTAAACTAGTGTGTCTAAACTCTAAACTTGTTCAGTTTTGTTGGATTTCTAGAGTGTGGTGTCGATTGGTGAGTGTTTCAGGACGTTTGGATCAATTTCGAGAGATTTGAATCAGCACCAAATGAGTTGGATTGATTTGGATCTTCAAACGAGTAAAAATGTGAAACAGAGCTGACCGTGAAACAGTTGGATTGATTTGGAACATAAAATAAGTTCTTCACAAGTTCGATAAGAAAGGACCATGCAATGACTCCGTGAAAATACCAACCGTATTTTTTAACTATACCCTCAACAAAAAAAAATAAACCAAAAGACTATTGTTTGTGTAGAATTCAAGAATTACTTGGCTTGCAACGACAAATGACGGACTCATTCTTTGGGAGCTGCCATTTGTCCTTACAGTCCCGCAAAAAATCCAAAAATTCAAATTTACGTTGATTTTTTAATGATTTTTTATTGTTTGATGTTCTTTCTAACATATTCAAATTATTAATTGTTCTTTTTATTTTTAAAAATTATTAAAAAAATCAATAAAAAATCACCAAAGAATGGCGGAAACTCTGAATTTTTGGATTTTGCGGGGCCGCAACGACAAATGTAGGCCCTTAAAAAATAAGTCTGCCATTTATCGTTGCGGCCGAAGTAATTCTGAAATTCTATACAAACAGTGGTCTTTTAGTTTATTTTATTTTGTTGAGGTTATATTTAAAAATTTCGGCCATACAAGATCTTGAAAGTAGATTTATGTTGCGATCTCAATTTCTTACAAATTCGAACCTGTTCAAAGTTAAATCATAGAATTTATCACGAGAAAAAGATTTAGCTGAGAACAAAAATTCGTAGTGTTTTTAAAACTTGCAACGATGGTGAAACTGAAAGCCTCCTACACTTTTATAAATGTCAGCGTCCCGCTTAATAAAAAAAAAAAACTATACTAATTTAGTTCAGATCTAAAAACCAGATTCTTTTTTTTTTGTGCATAGCTAAAAAAAAGTGTAGTATTGTTTTTTACATAAAAAAGGGAAAACTTTATATAACTTCACAGAATGGAGAGTATCCCTGAGGTACCAAGGAAGAGGAAATTTTTTTATTGGTAGAAATTATAGAAAAGAAGAGAGAGAAATAGAAAGAGTACATGAGTTGTAATATTAGTAGAAAGACTGGTAAATTTCTTACCAATCTAAAAATCAGTTTGTTTTTTTTTCTTTCATTCTTTCTAGTAAATTTTTTTTTATAAAATAGATAGAGTATTTTAAAATTTATATATAATAGAAACATTCTATCTATATTTTGAAAAAAAAATTATGTTTTACTAAAATATAATATAAAAATTCCCTCCATCTATACATCAGATTTAAAAAAAAAACTAATTTTGGACCGGTTGAATTCCTACCGGTCCAAACTTTTTAATTTTTTAAACCAGTAAGAATTTTACCGATCTTTCTATCAATATTACAATTCATGTACTATTTCTATTTCTCTCTCTCTTTTTATTAATTTCTACCAATAAATTTTTTTAAGGAAGAGTATCCTCTCTAATATGTAAAATATTTCTTCACTTTACGGTCTGAGATTTATTCTCAACCACTTTGAGATTCAGACTAGCGCAGGAGATAATATTATTTGGATTTTGAGATTTGTACAAAGTTAAAAGAACGGTCCCGATCTACTAATTTTAAAAGATTCCATTTTACGATAGGATGTGAATTCAAGTACCATATCATGTAGAATACTTTCGGCCGAACTTAAATCAATTCTATATAAAACCGACGACTCATATCTCACTTTACTGGATCTGAATTCCAAAATGTATGCATTATGTATGAATAGACCAATGAATCATACAGACAAAAATTTCTACTCACATGTGGACAGAAGATTCGGTTCCCATTAGATAACCTGTTTTTTCACAGCTACAATACAACATATCCCCTGTAATATTAATAGTCAAGAACCCCATAATCTAAATAAGATACAATCTTTATTTTTGAGGGCCTTTAGTTGATTTATTTATTATTAGAAATAAAACAAAACAAATTATCGCAAAACACCAAGGTTTTTTTTTTTTTAAAATAGATGGGACTAGAGGAGGCATGTTATGGGATCGAATTAATAGTTCTAATCAATTAGTTTTAACAAGTATCACATAACAACTTACACAGTGTAGAAGATTAATGGAATTGAATTATTAATTTGATTCCGTTGGTATCTTTTCAATAGACGTCTGAGTAGAACAGAGAAACTCAGAAAAGAAAAAAAGAAGAGAGAATCTACATATTTCACAGCTTCTACTAGAATTAAATTGATATTTAACCAACTGTAACTGCTGGAGTGATTCTGTCCAAGATAATATTTTACTAGAACCGAAAAATATTTCAGTTAAAAAAAAAACAATCATTCTTGTTTCGGATATTTTTCTTTAATTTCTAAAATAAAAGAAATTGGTCTTGAAGCGCGACAATTTTTCCACATTTTCAAGGATCTGCTCGCCGTGCTTTCTATTTTACCAGATACTTGTCTGTC
Organism: Carex kokanica; assembly: GCA_025461125.1. Lineage (NCBI taxonomy): Eukaryota > Viridiplantae > Streptophyta > Magnoliopsida > Poales > Cyperaceae > Carex > Carex kokanica. The sequence continues at coordinate 58,254 of JAJGRX010001320.1, forward strand.
CGGATTCCCTTCTGACTATTCATGGGACATGTCAATGCGTTTAGATTCTGTACCGTACAATCAGATTTAGCACATAATTTGATTCGTCAGTTTTTCTGAAAATTTGTGCAACTTTAGTCTCAAATAATTCATACAAAAAATTCATTCGTTCGTGCCGTGCGCCGTGCAATGCGCTTAATGTGCGACACAAAATCAGGACTTATGTCGGAGTTATGGCCATTCCAAAATAAATACTTTTTACCAAGTCAAAATTAATTCAAAATCTATTTAAAATATCTTGAGGTAATTAAATAGTTAAAAAAATTATCAAAAATAAATTAAGTTAAAACATATATTGTTATATTAATTTGAACAATATTTTTTAATTCGAATATAAGTATTTTATTGGCCTGATATATTTTTCACACTTTCTTGTTTTAAGACCTTTTCAAGTGTAATTGTTAGATATTTTGTATTGATATCAAGCGTTTTAATACAACAAGTCATGAGACAAGTTACAAATAAATAAAATGAGACCAAATTAGATCCAACCCCGTATGCAACCGTTCAAAAAGTTTTAATGCAATGTGCAAACTAGAATTGAGTTGAATTGTTGGATTGGCATGTTTGAACAACAACTATGTTGGATGATCTATTTTGTAGTTTTTGTATATTGTCGGAGTCAGATCAAGCACACATTGATGGTCAATTATATAAAAAATTTCTAAAAAGAATATGGATTAATTTTACAATATCATGAAATTTTACTCTAAATTGTATAGAAAAATCATGCATAAATAGATTTTTTTTTTAAATAAATAACTGTCAATTGATCTCATTTCTTCTATATAAGTCCGCCACTAATCACAGCATAAATGATAGACAAAAAGAAGAGAAAAATGCTCCTTTGAGCCTCACAAATGGCCGAAATTTTATTAATACCATTTCCAAAAAAAAAAACATTACTGAAATTGAAAAATTCGAAAATATATCAGGGCCTCTAAGTCAATCTGCGACTCCATTCTTGGGGGCCCCCAAGCAATCTGTGGCTCCTCAAAAATCTAAATATCAGTATATTACAGTGCATTTTTGAGTTTTTGGAGGGCCTCAACGTCAATCTACGGCCCCTCAAGAATGAGGCCGCAGATTGACTTGGAGGCTATGATATTTTTGGAATTCTCCATAATTTTTTTTTGACAGTTATAATAAAAATTTCGGCACAAATGGTTCTAACTAGACCTCCGATCTTTAGACATATCGTATCGTTTTTAATAGTAAAATAATAAGATCCGTCTAAAGATAATTAACTAATCAATATTTTCATGGGTATCAACTCTCATAAATTTTTACTTTAGAAATGTATTAAATACTTTATAAAGAATTAGGAAAATGAAAGTTTTTCTCTCGATGCCATAAAAGAAATCTGAATTATTAATTCAATTCGTTTAGACATTTTCCTAAAGAATTGAACGACTCAGTTCCTTAAACTTTTATGCATATCATGCATTTTCTGTGGTTAAAGATTGTGATTTACGTACAAATTATAAGAAAGAAACTAAATCAATAATTCGGTTTTTTAAAAAATATCTAAAGAACTGAATCAATATATTTGATTTCCTCCAATGCATCGAATTTTTCTTCTTCCGTTTTTCTCCTTTCTGCCAAAATATATAACATATTTCTAAAAAAATAAAAAATGTGCTCAACTCTAAAGTCTCACCACCTTCCTACCTCGTCCCCAGATATTCATAATCCATGCTATCATTGTTCCCAGTAGATGCCTCGCTTGGAAGTGACTCAAACTCTATAAATGGACAGGTGGCTTGTTATGTTGTTCACATGGTGAAACATTGTTGGATCCATCATTTATTCATTCATTACTCAGTAGATTAATTATTGGTCCCAATCATGTTCTCCATTTCGCTTTTTTTTTTAAAGCTTGGCAGTGGCTGTCAAAGAGTGATTTCTATTTCTATTTCGAGAAATTCTCCCCATATATATAAACAAGTTGTTATTCCTATCAGATCTTTGTTTGGAGATAATTATTAACCAAAATTTGCTGTAGAAGCATATTCAATTTGGGGCTTTTGAATTTTGTGTTAGGTACCACTGGAGACGAAATATCAGTGTTCTAAATAGCGCGCTATAGCGTTTTTGGACCCCAAACGCTACGCTACGACATCAACATGCGCTATTTGCGCTACGGCCGCTACAGCGCTATTTGCGCTATACAATATGGGTTTTTTTTATTTTTTATTTTTAAGCAATTTATATGGGTTTTAAATAAAGAAAAAAAATCTCAAACCGAAATTGAATTTGTTGCTACTTGCTACAAATAAATCAATTTGAAATTGAGAATAGAAATTGAAATTTTAATAGAAAATAAGTCCAAACCGGAATTAAAATTTGAATAGAAAAAAAAATAGATTATGTCATGAATCATGATACTTAAGATATTTTTAATAGGAAAAATCGATAGTTTATGATATTAATATGGATATTTTGAACCGAAATTTGGACTTTGTACGGGTTCAATATGAATATTATAATTTCTTAATTACTTTGGTGTTATTTATTGTTCTATGAGACCTTAGATAATGTTGATATTTAGTACAAATATTGAATATACGAAATGTAAAAAAAAAAACGCTATTTGGAATAGCTTCCGCTATAGCGATGCTATTCGCTATAGCTTTTTTTTTAGCCTTCCCGCTACAACGCTATAAACGCTATTTAGAACCTTGTGAAATATAGATAAATTTGAGATTCCGAGTTTCTTTAATTTAGCGAGGAACAAGATTTGCAATTTATGTTCTATCATATTTACTTTTCATGAAGTCAAATTAATGATTTTATAAATTATTTAAGTAGCTATATAGTTCCATATCAGTTGACATTATGTCTATCCAACTCCTTGGTACATATATAATTCAACATAAAACCCAACTCATAATATATTTACAAATTTGTTTATGAGAAAAAATATAGCAATAATTATAATAAAAAAAATAAGAGAATAAGAGCTCAATCATAAGTGTTTAATTAAGCACTGTAAGTTTATATATATATATAGTGCTGGGCTTAGCTAAGCCATGGTGTAAAATGACTTGGTGCTCCACGCCTCATTATTTCCATTTTAAAAATCCAAACGACCGATCCGAATCGCTCAAGTTGTTCTCCATATTGATATGTGCTTGGAGACCAAATTTTACATTTTTTGGAATTTTTTTACTATTTATTAAGCCACTTTGAAAATCACTGATCCGGCGGTCCAGAAATTTTTACTGTTTTTTACTGTTCATAAGGATTTTCAGATTTTCAAAGTGGCTTAATAAATAGTAAAAAAATTCCAAAAAATGTAAAATTTGGTCTCCAAGCACATTTCAATATGGAGAACATGTTGGAAGGTTCGAATCGACTATTTGAACTTTGAAAATGAAGATATGGCGTGGAGTACCAAGTCGTTTTACTCCATGGAGTAGCCTAGTCCGACTCTATATATATATATATAGTGTTGGGCTTAGCTACTTCATGGAGTAAAACGACTTGGTGCTCCACGCCTCATTATTTCCATTTTGAAAATCCAAACGACTGATCCGAACCGCTCAAGTTGTTCTCCATATTGATATGTGCTTGGAGACCAAATTTTACATTTTTGGAATTTTTTACTATTTATTAAGCCACTTTGAAAATCACTGATCCGCGGTCCAGAAATTTTTACTGTTTTTTACTGTTCCGGATTTTCAGATTTTCAAAGTGGCTTAATAAATAGTAAAAAAATTCCAAAAAATGTAAAATTTGGTCTCCAAGCACATTCAATATGAAGACAACTTGAGCGGTTCGGATCAGTCGTTTGGATTTTCAAAATGGAAATAATGAGGCGTGGAGCACCAAGTCGTTTTACTCCATGAAGTAGCTAAGCCCAGCACTATATATATATATATATAGAGTCCGACTAGGCTACTCCATGGAGTAAAACGACGTGGTACTCCACGCCATATCTTCATTTTCAAAGTTCAAATAGTCGATTCGAACCTTCCAACATGTTCTCCATATTGAAATGTGCTTGGAGACCAAATTTTACATTTTTTGGAATTTTTACTATTTATTAAGCCACTTTGAAAATCTGAAAATCCTTATGAACAGTAAAAAACAGTAAAAATTTCTGGACCGCCGGATCAGTGATTTTCAAAGTGGCTTAATAAATAGTAAAAAAATTCCAAAAAATGTAAAATTTGGTCTCCAAGCACATATCAATATGGAGAACAACTTGAGCGATTCGGATCGGTCGTTTGGATTTTTAAAATGGAAATAATGAGGCGTGGAGCACCAAGTCATTTTACACCATGGCTTAGCTAAGCCCAGCACTATATATATATATAAACTTACAGTGCTTAATTAAACAACTTATGATTGAGCTCTTATTCTCTTATTTTATTTTATTATATTATTGCTATATTTTTCTTCATAAACAAATTTGTAAATATATAATTATGAGTTGGGTTTTATGTTGAATTATATGTACCAAGGAGTTGGATAGACATAATGTCAACTGATATGGAACTATATAGCTACTTAAATAATTTATAAAATCATTAATTGACTTCATGAAAAGTAAATATGATAGAACATAAAATTGCAAATCTTGTTCCTCGCTAAATTAAAGAAACTCGGAATCTCAAATTTATCTATATTTCACAAGGTTCTAAATAGCGTTTATAGCGTTGTAGCGGGAAGGCTAAAAAAAAAGCTATAGCGAATAGCATCGCTATAGCGGAAGCTATTCCAAATAGCGTTTTTTTTTTTTACATTTCGTATATTCAATATTTGTACTAAATATCAACATTATCTAAGGTCTCATAGAACAATAAATAACACCAAAGTAATTAAGAAATTATAATATTCATATTGAACCCGTACAAAGTCCAAATTTCGGTTCAAAATATCCATATTAATATCATAAAACTACGATTTTTCCTATTAAAAATATCTTAAGTATCATGATTCATGACATAATCTATTTTTTTTTCTATTCAAATTTTAATTCCGGTTTGGACTTATTTTCTATTAAAATTTCAATTTCTATTCTCAATTTCAAATTGATTTATTTGTAGCAAGTAGCAACAAATTCAATTTCGGTTTGAGATTTTTTTTATCTTTATTTAAAACCCATATAAATTGCTTAAAAATAAAAAATAAAAAAAACCCATATTGTATAGCGCAAATAGCGCTGTAGCGGCCGTAGCGCAAATAGCGCATGTTGATGTCGTAGCGTAGCGTTTGGGGTCCAAAAACGCTATAGCGCGCTATTTAGAACACTGATATTTCGTCTCCAGTGGTACCTAACACAAAATTCAAAAGCCCCAAATTGAATATGCTTCTACAGCAAATTTTGGTTAATAATTATCTCCAAACAAAGATCTGATAGGAATAACAACTTGTTTATATATATGGGGAGAATTTCTCGAAAATAGAAATAGAAATCACTCTTTGACAGCCACTGCCAAGCTTTAAAAAAAAAACAGCGAAATGGAGAACATGATTGGGACCAATAATTAATCTACTGAGTAATGAATGAATAAATGATGGATCCAACAATGTTTCACCATGTGAACAACAAAACAAGCCACCTGTCCATTTATAGAGTTTGAGTCACTTCCAAGCGAGGCATCTACTGGGAACAATGATAGCATGGATTATGAATATCTGGGGACGAGGTAGGAAGGTGGTGAGACTTTAGAGTTGAGCACATTTTTTATTTTTTTAGAAATATGTATATATTTTGGCAGAAAGGAGAAAAACGGAAGAAAAAAAATTCGATGCATTGGAGGAAATCAAATATATTGATTCAGTTCTTTAGATATTTTTTAAAAAACCGAATTATTGATTTAGTTTCTTTCTTATAATTTGTACGTAAATCACAATCTTTAACCACAGAAAATGCATGATATGCATAAAAAGTTTAAGGAACTGAGTCGTTCAATTCTTTAGGAAAATGTCTAAACGAATGAATTAATAATTCAGATTTCTTTTATGGCATCGAGAGAAAAACTTTCATTTTCCTAATTCTTTATAAAGTATTTAATACATTTCTAAAGTAAAAATTTATGAGAGTTGATACCCATGAAAATATTGATTAAGTTAATTATCTTTAGACGGATCTTATTATTTTTACTATTAAAAAACGATACGATATGTCTAAAGATCGGAGGTCTAGTTAGAACCATTTGTGCCGAAATTTTTATTAATATAACTGTATGGAGAATTCCAAAAATATCATAGCCTCCAAGTCAATCTGTGGCCTCATTCTTGAGAGGCCGTAGATTGACGTTGAGGCCTCCCAAAAACTCAAAAATGCACTGTAATATACTGATATTTAGATTTTTGAGGAGCCACAGGTTGACTTGGGGGGCCCCAAGAATGGAGTCGCAGATTGACTTAGAGGCCCTGATATATTTTCGAATTTTTCAATTTCAGTAATGTTTTTTTTTTTGGAAATGGTATTAATAAAATTTCGGCCATTTGTGAGGCTCAAAGGAGCATTTTTCTCTTCTTTTTGTCTATCATTTATGCTGTGATTAGTGGCGGACTTATATAGAAGAAATGAGATCAATTGACAGTTATTTATTTAAAAAAAAAATCTATTTATGCATGATTTTTCTATACAATTTAGAGTAAAATTTCATGATATTGTAAAATTAATCCATATTCTTTTTAGAAATTTTTTATATAATTGACCATCAATGTGTGCTTGATCTGACTCCGACAATATACAAAAACTACAAAATAGATCATCCAACATAGTTGTTGTTCAAACATGCCAATCCAACAATTCAACTCAATTCTAGTTTGCACATTGCATTAAAACTTTTTGAACGGTTGCATACGGGGTTGGATCTAATTTGGTCTCATTTTATTTATTTGTAACTTGTCTCATGACTTGTTGTATTAAAACGCTTGATATCAATACAAAATATCTAACAATTACACTTGAAAAGGTCTTAAAACAAGAAAGTGTGAAAAATATATCAGGCCAATAAAATACTTATTTTCGAATTAAAAAATATTGTTCAAATTAATATATACAAGTATATTGTTTTAACTTAATTTATTTTTGATAATTTTTTAACTATTTAATTACCTCAAGATATTTTAAATAGATTTTGAATTAATTTTGACTTGGTAAAAAGTATTTATTTTGGAATGGCCATAACTCCGACATAAGTCCTGTTTTGTGTCGCACATTAAGCGCATTGCACGGCGCACGGCACGAACGAATGAATTTTTTGTATGAATTATTTGAGACTAAAGTTGCACAAATTTTCAGAAAAACTGACGAATCAAATTATGTGCTAAATCTGATTGTACGGTACAGAATCTAAACGCATTGACATGTCCCATGAATAGTCAGAAAGGGAATCCGACAGACAAGTATCTGGTAAAATAGAAAGCACGGCGAGCAGATCCTTGAAAATGTGGAAAAATTGTCGCGCTTCAAGACCAATTTCTTTTATTTTAGAAATTAAAGAAAATATCCGAAACAAGAATGATTGTTTTTTTTTTAACTGAAATATTTTTCGGTTCTAGTAAAATATTATCTTGGACAGAATCACTCCAGCAGTTACAGTTGGTTAAATATCAATTTAATTCTAGTAGAAGCTGTGAAATATGTAGATTCTCTCTTCTTTTTTTTTCTGAGTTTCTCTGTTCTACTCAGACGTCTATTGAAAAGATACCAACGGAATCAAATTAATAATTCAATTCCATTAATCTTCTACACTGTGTAAGTTGTTATGTGATACTTGTTAAAACTAATTGATTAGAAACTATTAATTCGATCCCATAAACATGCCTCCTCTAGTCCCATCTATTTTCAAAAAAAAAAAAAACCCTTGGTGTTTTGCGATAATTTGTTTTGTTTTATTTCTAATAATAAATAAATCAACTAAAGGCCCTCAAAAATAAAGATTGTATCTTATTTAGATTATGGGGTTCTTGATTATTAATTACAGGGGATATGTTGTATTGTAGCTGTGAAAAAAACAGGTTATCTAATGGGAACCGAATCTTCTGTTCACATGTGAGTAGAAATTTTTGTCTGTATGATTCATTGGTCTATTCATACATAATGCATACATTTTGGAATTCAGATCCAGTAAAGTGAGATATGAGTCGTCGGTTTTAATCTAAATATGCATAGAATTGATTTAAGTTCGGCCGAAAGTATTCTACATGATATGGTACTTGAATTCACATCCTATCGTAAAATGGAATCTTTTAAAATTAGTAGATCGGGACCGTTCTTTTAACTTTGTACAAATCTCAAAATCCAAATAATATTATCCTGCGCTAGTCTGAATCTCAAAGTGGTTGAGAATAAATCTCAGACCGTAAAGTGAAGAAATATTTTACACATATTAGAGAGGATACTCTTCCTTAAAAAAAATTTATTGGTAGAAATTAATAAAAAGAGAGAGAGAGAAATAGAAATAGTACATGAATTGTAATATTGATAGAAAGATCGGTAAAATTCTTACTGGTTTAAAAAATTAAAAAGTTTGGA
>JAJGRX010000022.1:0-83274 GCA_025461125.1 Carex kokanica
GTGATGCAAGGTATTTGTAATCAATTTTTTCATTTTGCTTTTTAATCTAATTAATTTTTTGCATTGTATTTTCGTGAGTGTCTAACAAAATTGGCATATCACTTTCAATTATGTCATGTGAAACAGTTCGATGCCGAGAAGGAGACAGCAGGAGGAATTCGAGTTTTTTGATTTTGAAGGGGATGAAGAAGAACACAGCTGGCAAGACTCCGCCCCACAGGAGACATTTCAAGCAACCATTAAAAAATTGAACTATCACACCTATATGAACAGAACCTCCTCCAGCCGGTGGACCCAATCGGAAACTGAGTTGTTCTACAAGGTTACTTTTTTATTTTATTTTTGAGATCAAGCAAGATTGTGCACATAGAGGTGACGGTACAAATTTATACATCTATACATCAGAGCACAATCTGAAAAAACTGTAAAACTGAAAACATTTTACCAGAAAGTATGAAACTGAAAAACTGAGACCAGTTTCTGAAAAATTACAATCTGAAAAACTGAAAACAGCTTACCAGAAACCCTAAAAACAGAAAACAGTATACCAGAAACATTACACATCTCTAAAAAGTGGGAAAGTATATCCAACATAACGAAAATTCTACAAGGTTACTTGCTAAAATATATCTATGGAGTATTATAAAATAAAATAATCACTCAAAGAACCTCAGAGGATCCAGCTCCTCCCCTTTTTGATTGTCATTTCTTTTGTCTAAATCTATCGTTTCCATTTATTTGGTTGTTTATGTTATAGGGGATACGTCAGTTTGGTACGGATTTTGCGATGATACAACAGCTGTTCCCAAATCGAACAAGACACCAAATAAAATTAAAATTCAAGAGTGAAGATAAGAAGCACCCGACACGTGTACGTGATGCCATCACACATAGACTCACTGGTTAGCTCTTCTTCTTTTCATTTTTAATTTGTTTATTAAGTGTTTACTGTATTTTATTTTTCAAATTTCTTTTGGGTGCAGATAATTCACAATTTGAGAAGGTTATAGAGATTTTGGAGATTCAAGCAGATAAAGTTGCACCGGAAGAATCGGAGCCGTCATATCAGGTTCCTCTCTAACTCTATAATACCTATTTTACAATAATAAATATTGATTTCTGATCAGTGTGCATTGTTTCTTATTAAAATAAGGCTGAGCAATGGAAGAATGAAGGAAATAGAGGAAAATATCCAAACTTCCCCTAATGATTTGGATAATTCTGGCAAACACAACTCTGTGCCAAATGATGATGATTTGGATGCAGTTTTTAATTGGGACAATGAAGAATTGGGGCAAGAAGATTTTGTGTTTTGAAACTCATTTGTGAATCATTAAACCACAATCGGGTTGCTTCAGTTTTTTCCATTTGCACGTAAATGAGGTTCTATTTGCAAATGCATCCTTCTGTTCATAAGGTGCAATGTTCTCTCTCTCTCTACCACATTTTCGCAACCCCCCCTCTCTTTTAACTTATTGGAATTGTGTATCTGATTTATCAGTGCCATTTTAAAGTGAGTTCTTGAAGGGTGCAACCGCAAATAAAATACGGAGGCGTATGATAGCTTTCTATAGAGGCTGATAGCAACTTCATAAATTATCTATGTTTTAATCTTATGTACCAATTTTCTATCAATTAATATAGTTTTTTTTTTCTCAATGTTGAGTGTATTAAATTTGAAGGCCTTGTATTGGCTTAGCAACACTTCATTTTTTTTTTATCATTGTTCTCTATAGTTTAAAGGAATTGTATTCATTCATCTACGTTGTTCTTAAACAATTATTATCAAATCTCATTCTTTCGATCCGAATTAAATGATCCAAAATTTTGTGCCTTCATTTGAATTCGTATAAAACCTATAAAGACCAAAAATTATATTTAGATATCTAAAAGAAGGGTCAAATGCCTACATTTTTAGAACTGCATTAACTTAAAATTTAAAACACAAATGTCAAAATGAGATAATTAGATATGATTTATATCATTTTCTTCTATGCACATGTAAAAGTTCATGAAATTTTGATTTTATTTTAACTAGTATCAATAGCTATCAACAATTCAACATTGATGTGGATGAATTCTAAATGTTGATTTTTAAACTTATTGATTCATATAAATTAAAATCAAAGAGTGATAATTTTTTGTGTATGTAGAGAAAATAATATAGATTGCATTTAATGGTTTTATTTTGACATATAAATTTTAAATTTTTTGTTATTTAGAAAATTAAGAAATAGAGGTATGTTAAAAAAAAAAAATAGAGGCTCTCCTCTAAAAGAGTTACCACAATGTTTGAATAAATCAAGATTCAAGAGTGATTTAAGTCGTGTATCAATCATTCAAGTTACTTGCCACCTAAAAACTTGAAAAAAAAGTTCATTATGCACCATGGTTTCAATTTTGTGGTAATTAAAAAAATAATTGTATATTGGGATCTCAGTTGATTTCAAGGTAAAACGGATCCGACTCCGCTGCTTTTCTGAAAGAAAAGGAGGAGCCTCCTTTTCCGAATCCAACGATTCAAAATTTTCATTCACGTATCTCGATAAAGAAACTTTTTCATGCACAAATCTTAAAAATTTTGAATCGTTGGATTCGGAAAAGGAGGCTCCTCCTTTTCTCTCAGAAAAGCAGCGGAGTCCAATTCAGGTAAAACATGCATGGAGACAAGTAACTTGAACAGCGTACGATTGTAGTTTTCAATGTGATATTAAATTAAGGAGGTATCTAAATATTATTTTCTAGTTGTATATTTATTTATTTATTCTTACTAATAGAGAATTATTACCAGTGGCAGGGAGGGTCTCATTAAAAAACAAAGCAAACTGGTACAGCACAGAGAATCTGTCACTGGTACAATGTCATCTGGTCCCGTACCAGTTACTAGAGATTTAAGCCACATAATTAATGCTAGTAAACATTCAGTAAATTAGTAATAGTGTATTAAGCAACACCATATTCTCAGTTCTACTCAATAAGCCAAGTGCAGGTACCAATTTCATTTTATACATAGATGCAATCATGATAATAAATGAAAGAGAGCTTAAAGTAAAAAAAAATTGCCCAATTTCTAAACAAAACTGCTCTATAACACTAAACAAATGAATTTCTGGTACAACTAACTACATTTTCGGTGCTAAACCATGCACTTTCATCATGCAAAAGTACTTTTCACGCACTCTTGCACCAGCTTGTGTACAAATTTCGATCACAGCCGGTGCATGGCCATAAAAGCCCTTTCCTCTATCCTCAAGCACAACAGGATCCTGTGGTCGCCTGTGCCACACGATATTTTGTGGCACAATGTCATCCACCTCCACGCGTCTCCACATGTGGTCGCCCCTCCATGCGTCGTGCTCATACATCCCACATGTTCTCACCTCATGTCCTGTGGCTCTTACATGAACTTCACTGCAATGCTGACATACCTTTGCATTGTACACTAATAACAGTTTTCGAACACCGAATCTAAGCCTCTCCCACGCTTCCAAAGTCAAGTTTGCTATCCGTTTTCGATTTTCGATGATCTCTGGGAGAGAAAAATTATGCATTCCTTCCAAGGCATTTGGATTTTGTGGGAGGTCAGCTCCAGCCTGGTAACAGAGCTCTAGAACAGCAGGTATGCGAGTGAAATCAAAACGGTTATCGGTAAGGTGATAGGTCTGAACTGGTACCAGTATGTCTTTTAATTGACCGTCGATCCACTTGTGAGGTTGGTTCTTCAACAGCTGCTTGAAACCGGGGCATGTTTTCATCAAGTGACCTGTCTCACCTACGTAAATTTCAGGGCAAAACTCACATGATTTCACAGGAATAACTTGGAGTAGAGCTGAAACACCTTGTATTAATGCATGTCTTGCTCTAATTACCTCCTCTGCTACTGGTACCATGCGCCTTATCGGGTAGTCATTTGTGCTGTTTCTAACCCGCTTTAGAATCATTGGTCTTAGCTCCTTCCAATTTATTTTGGATGCATAATATCTCTCTTGCTTTTGCATGAAGGAGAAGGAGAAGGAGAAGTTTAAGAAACTTTCAAAGAGATGCTGCTGCTTCATTCCGTGTCTCAATGCCATCGAAGCTGTAACCAAGTAGTATTGCATGGAATTTCAAAATTTCAAAATCAAAGAAAAAGTGGAGAAGAGGATTTGTAAAATTTACCGTGGATGTAGATCTCCAATTAGGTTTGGTGAAGAGGGAGCAACGGAGCAAGGGAGGGAGAGAGGAACGGAGGAGCAGTGGATGCAAATCTGGAGACGGGAATGAGAGGAACGGAGTGCGGTGCGGCGGCGCCGGCGCGTCTCTGAACGGAGTCCGACTCTCACTCTCTGATCGAAATGAGAAGTTTTTCGCTGAAATGAAGAAATGGAATCGGAATTCTTACTATGTCTATACGTCTCTGATTTGGCAGGATTTGAGAGGGATATTTCCTCTAACGAAATCCCTGGAAATTGAAATGATTCTGTCCTCGTCAGTTGTCATTCTCTCATTTGCAATTTCGTTGGTTTGTAACCATTAGCGTAGCTTGGTCCAAATTCCAAAGAGAAGAATGAAGTGCGAATCTAATCGAGTCATCTTTGCCTTCACTTGGATCAATTTCACCTATGCTTCAGCTTCTTCTTCAATTTCTTCGCTTCAACTGTTGGGATTTTATTTCGCATCTGGTTTTTCATTTTGTTTTACTAATAGCATTGTTTCATTTTGATTTAGCGTCAATTATTGAATTCTTTCATTTAATTTAAGTATCCGATCAACAAAATTCAATTCTAAATTCATTCTTTTCATCTCCTTTTCATTGAATTGAATTCTATTTTTATTGTTTTTTATTCCGATCAGAAAAGAGAGGAAACGTGGATGCAAATTACCGATATTTTTATTAATATAAAAGTTAAATACAAATTAATAAATATAGCTAGATGGGTTTTGTTAAAAATGTCCAAACCGACTATTTTGATTTAGCGTAATTTACCGTATAATAGCATAATTTAACATAATTTAGCGAATTTAGCCTAATTTAGTGTAATTCAGCGTAATTTAACATAATTTCAAGTAATTTAGCAAAAAAAGTAATCTAACAAATATTAAAAAAAGATTCGAATTTTTTGTGTTAGATTTCAGATCTTGCTATTCACGTCTCTAAAAAAAAAAATTTAGTATCGGCCATTTTCTAGCTAGTACCGAAAAAATTAAAACCGGCCAGAAAATGGCCGGTATGGTTATTTTTATAAATTTTCAACATTAGTGGGTATATTATTAATTTGTAATTAACTTTGGATATTAATAAAAATGTCATTGCAAATTATGTTTCATGTCCATTTTAGATTTCTTTTCATTTCGACTTGTACCAATGTCTAAAAAATAAGTGGAACGGAATAAAAAATACGGCTTACAATTTTTTAACTGAGAACTCTAAAATAAAAAAATATTATAAAAAAGGTAGGCTATTTTTGCACTTATTATTTCGCTTAAAAATTTTCTTACTTTGTCTTAAATTATTATCATTTAACAGTTTTAAACAGACAAATTATCTCAAATGCAAATGGGCTGAGAGTTGAAAGATTTTTGAACTCTCAGCCCATTTTCTTAATGGGCCTTTCAAAAGTCGTTCAACTCTCAGCCCATTTGCTTACCCCGTCGCTCCTGTCTCTCTCTTCCTCTTCACCGCCTCTCCTCTGTAGCGCCGTCTCTCTCTCTCTCTCTCCATTTTTCTGAAACTTTTTGTCGCAACAGCAAAACTTTTTGTTTGTTGAATGGTGAATGGTGCAGTCGCCCGACTGAGGAAGGACTGAGGGATTGGCGCTAGATCGAGACCCTCCTTTGCTCGATTCTCTTGATACTGTTATAGTACTAGTTAGTCCTTTTATCTCTTTCTAAGTTTTGTTTGATTTTGAGTAAAATAGCCATTAATGGCTGACTTAAAACTTGAATGCGTGCTTGCATTAATTGAGCATAAATTGTGTTTCAAATCAGCAATAAAAAGTGTCGAGGCATTAAATTTATTTGCTTAGTCTGGTATGATAATTTCTGACCAATTTTGTACTGGTATTACTGGAATCTTAGATCTAATCCCCTCCTTTTGGAGCAGCGAGTCTCGTTGATCGACGTCTTCTCCCTCCCTCACATGTCCCGCTCCCTCTCAACTTGTACTAGAACCCTTACTGCTGCAATTGGTGCCCCCCCACCTCTCGCCTCACTTCCCATGGCTGAGGCGACCTGGAGCGCTGATCGCGTGCGCGATACCTTCGTCTCCTACTTCGAGGGGAAGTCTCATGTGAACTGGAAGTCGAGCCCGGTGGTGCCTGTAGATGACCCGACCTTGCTTTTCGCCAACGCAGGCATGAACCAGTTCAAGCCGATCTTTCTCGGAACGGTCGACCCATCAAATCCACTCGGTAAACTGACACGCGCCTGCAACACTCAGAAGTGCATCCGAGCTGGAGGAAAGCACAACGATTTGGATGACGTGGGGAAGGATACCTACCACCACACCTTCTTTGAGATGTTGGGGAATTGGTCCTTCGGGAATTATTTCAAGGAGGAGGCCATTCCTGGGCTTGGGAATTACTCACCAAGGTTTTTGGTGCCTTTTTTTTTTTTTTCTCTTTTTTCTTTCTTTCTTTTTCAGAAATACATGGTTTTAACTATTTAGAGTTTATTTTATTTATTTAGGTATACAAATTGCCGACACATAGGATCTATGCCACCTACTTTGGTGGTGATGAAAAGGCAGGCCTTACGGCTGACGAAGAATCTAAGACCATCTGGGAGAGGTTCTTACCAAAGGAGAGAGTACTCCCTTTCGGCTGCAAGGTAATCAAGTTTTATTCCACATCTTAAAAGAAACCCAAAAATTGACTTCAATTACTGTTTCTCCGTGTAAACGTGCAAAAGAACATTTCTGAGCAATCAGGAGAGATGCAAAATGGTGGAGGATATTTTCTCATGCATTGGTGTATACAATTTTTTTTGAGGTTTTGTAAGGTGACAACCAAAAAAGAAACTTCTTTGAAAGACTTGCCCAAAATAATGCAGACATAGGGCTTACCCTAACAGTACACCAGGGCTTCTGTTTTTTATGTTATTTCTGTAACTCAGCAGCTCTTGTTTAAAGAATTCATTATCAATTTTGCACAGTGATTAATATTTTATGTACGGGCAGGATAACTTTTGGGAGATGGGCGATACGGGCCCATGCGGTCCATGCACTGAAATCCACTTTGACCGAATCGGGAACAGGGATGCTGCTTCCTTAGTAAACAATGACGATCCTACTTGTATAGAAATATGGAATCTAGTGTTCATTCAGGTTTGCCTTTTGCCTTTCTTTGTTACATGAAACCTGGCGATTGGTTATGTACATCCAATATCAGATGGTGTTTCAACATGATTTCAACTATGCAAACCAACTGAACACAACTGAGGACAAAATGAGCAACAAAAGATTCTGTAAATTTTTATTTTTTGGGTAGGTTGGCTAGTCTGGTACAGGCATGCACTTTCTTAAATCTTGGCATTCTACATTGGAGAACTTAGGTGGGCTAACTTGGGTGAAAATCCAGGTCGACCTACAATTGTTTACAATTACCAGCCAGCTTCTGAATGTTTGTGATATAACCATTTTAGTCGGTTTTGAGTCTCTAAAGCAAAAAAAAAAATTTTTGCTGATTTTGATTCGTGAAGAAGCGTTTTTAGTGCCGATAAAATTTTACTGTTAAATTATGTTGTTTATGTTACTCTTAGTGTATGAAGTAAGAAACTGTTATATCTTATTTAGCATGTTGGAGGTTATTAACAATGTTAGAATTGATATATTGTTGTGTTGTATTGCTTAAGAAATATTAACAATTTGCATTATATAAATGCGAAAATTTGGTATTATGAAACATATGTGCATTGTGATTTATCATCAAATTTATCAAGCATAAATTTCTTGCATGACATTGGGTGAAACTATAGTCTTGAAGGTGTTAAGTTAGTTCACAATCCTTGCCTAAAGATTTTTAAACTACTTTTGTTAAGGATCTTAGTAAGTGTATTATCTTTTTACTGTGGTTAATAGTTTAACCGCGAAGCGGATGGCAGCTTGAGGCCATTGCCAGCGAAGCATGTTGACACAGGAATGGGTTTCGAGAGATTAACATCTGTGCTTCAAAATAAAATGAGCAATTATGACACCGACATTTTCATGCCCATCTTTGAAGAGATCCAAAAGGTACATTTTACTTTCAAAGTGTTACTTGTATCTGATATCCATTTTGGAGACTTCAGTAGAAGCTGGTTTACAATTACACAATGTACCCATTATATATTACAGAACTGCTGCCTAATTAGTGGCTGGACATTATTTATTCTTTAATCTAGTACACATTTGTTTTATTTATTGCCTCATTGTTGGCTGGACCATTTCTGTTTACCATTCTCTTATTAGTAAAGTTTCCTTTTTACAATTTTAAATGAAGGTAACTGGAGCTGAGCCATACTCGGGATTAGTTGGTGCTGATGATGTTGACAGAAAGGACATGGCTTACAGGGTGCTGGCTGATCATATAAGGACTCTTTCTTTTGCTATTGCTGATGGCTCTCGTCCTGGTATTTTATAAAGAAAAAAAATGCCCAACTTTTTACTTGGACTTTGGACCTGTATGATATCATTTGAATCGTTGAGGTGTTGTTTAAGATTTTCTTGGCTTTTAACAAGAATAAAAAAAATGAAGGAAAACATTACCCAATGGTGCATCATTGGCTCAGCACCAGAACTCTCAGGTCTGGTCCAGTATTGCTATTTATCACAAAATTTGTTATCATCTTGGTCAGTATAGCATGGTTGAATTGTTTTTACACCTTTGTAAGGCTGTCTAAGATAACTTGCCCTGTTGCTAGTTTTCTTTGTGGCTATGTGATCTTGCTGCATTTTTTTTATTTTGAGATCTTGATTGTTCGCTCCATGTTTTTAATATTATCATATTATTACGGAGGTATGAATTATAAATGATGTTATCAGGAAATGAGGGTCGGGAATATGTCCTCAGACGTATACTTAGACGAGCAGTTCGTTATGGCTGGGATGTTCTTAAAGCACCTAATGGTTTCTTTAGCAGGTATTGTTTGTTACTGGCTGATATTGTATTGATTGCCAACTATGTTTTTTTTTTTTTGTGTGTGTGTGTGTCCTGGAATATGTGTTTAAGCTTCAATTTAGTGTTGATCTGTGCACAAGTCAAAATAAGAAGGGAGGGGAAAAAAATAATGTAGAAGCAGAGATCAAATCAAAACTAATGTATGTTAGGATCTGATGCCTGCTGGTATGTGCTTTGATTCAAAATTCATATAGGGTTGATTATACATCTGCAAAGCAGTCACTAGTTGGTAGAATATTCGCTGAGCATATAGTAGTTTTCGTTTGGTTAATGATTGTTTCATACCAATACATAACAGCATAAGGTGTGATCTTATATCGTGCATATGTAGTTAATGTTTTTTATAACTAGTCCTAATAATATCTGTTATTTTATTTGGTGCTTAGGCTTGTTGATGTTGTTGTGCGACTGATGGGAGATGTCTTTCCTGAGCTTCGGCAACACAAAGCCAAAATTGAAGAAATCATCAAGGAGGAGGAAGAAAGCTTTGGAAGGACTTTGGCAAAGGTTAACCTGGCATTTTAGTTTAACTTTGACTGGGGCATAAAAATATTAAATAGTTTCTTCTGTATTCTTTCTGATAATTGGCAGAATTGATTCTGCAATTTCAGGGAAAGGAAAAGTTTGAAAAGGCAGTTCAAGATGTTCAGGGGAATATGCTTAGCGGGCAGGCAAGTTTTAATTTCAGTGCTACCGGAAATGGGATTCTTGAGGCTTTGAAAGTTCAAACTAGTCCAGAATAGCTTTCCATGCGAATTTCCTTTCGCAAACAGTCAATTGACCATTTTCTTTCATTGGGATAATGTCCTAGCTTGTTTAACCTCTTTTTTTGTATTGTTTTGCTGCTACCTGTGTGCAAACAACTACTTATTCCACTGTGTTTGACATTCTTTTTTAATGCTACACTTCTTACTTTTATTAATTTAATAGTTGCACTTACGTCATTTTCTGTTGAGCAGGAAGCATTTATTCTATGGGACACTTATGGCTTTCCATTAGATTTGACCCAGGTCTGCATTCTATAATTTGTTATTATGTAATTTATAGCTTGTTCATGTGTTGGGTTACATTTCTACAGTTTTTAATTCTAATTTATTGTTGTCTTTTGGTCCATAGCTAATGGCTGAGGAGAGGAAACTGTCTGTTGATGTGAATGGATTCAATGTTGCAATGGAAGAAGCCAGGCAAAAGGCTAGAAATGCCCGAAATAAGGTCCTCTTCTATCAAATTTGCCTCCTGAAACCCCTGCATAAACCAGTTCAGAAAAGGTTTATGGAGACGCACACGTGCACCCACACACACATACAAAGTTTAAAAAAGGTGTAAAGAGACAGAGAGATAGAGAGATGAATAAAGGAATTATTTTATATCATTATAGTATTTTCTTGTATAAATAATTGCAGGTGGTAGGTGAATCAATTACAATGGAAGCTGAAGCCACAGCACAACTGCGCAAGAGTGGTGTAAATACAACAGATGATAGTCACAAGTTTATTTGGCACAAGGTCTGACAAGAACATCTTATTTTGTCATATTATTAATAACTGAGATGCTAATTTTATTGAAGAATATTTATACAGATTTATTTGTGTGTTAGGACTTTATATTTCACAGTTTTTCCTCGTTTGGCATTTTCTCTAAAATGAATTTATTTTTAATTGAATGCTGTCATTATTTTCCTATTGTTAGGATCATGAGAGCGTGGTCAAGGCCATATACACTGGCTCTGAATTTATAGAAGTTTCCTCCTCTGAACATGACGTAGGTATTGTTTTGGAAAGCACAAGTTTTTATGCTGAGCAAGGTGGTCAGGTATTGTTTGCCCCTTTTATTTCAAAACATTTTGCAGGGAAGAACTATGAGTAAGAGAATTGGCATGATTTTTTCTTTTGATCTTTGACAGATTTTTGATACCGGATCCATTGAAGGACCTTTTGGGTCATTTACAGTGACTAATGTTCAGGTCTATGCTGGGTATGTTCTTCACATTGGTTCCCTTAGCCAGGTTGGCAAGCCTTTGTCGGTTGGGGATAAAGTCACATGCAAGGTTTATAATTTGTAAAATTTATAGGATCTCATTTGTAGATATTTTGGCTGTTGTATCTAAATTGAGATTTAATGATAATATTAGGTTGACTATGGAAGACGTACACTAATTGCTCCAAACCACACATGCACGCATATGCTCAATTTTGCGCTAAGGGTATGTTTTCCTTCAGATTTAACATCTTGATGTTGGAATAACACTGCATATTCCTTTTAACTCAATCTAACCACGTTAGTTGCATGCATTAGTTGGTATTACTTCCAGATCAGTAATATACTAGGGTTCCTATGATTATTGTGGTAGATGTGGATTGATTATTGTGCTGACAATTGAAAGCTGACCGAGTAAGTGTTTTAATAATTTGACTTAATGCAGGAGGTGCTTGGTGATCATATTGACCAGAAGGGTTCCATTGTTCTTCCTGAGAAACTGAGATATGATTTCTCTCATGGTAGAGATTTATAAGTCATGCTTTATCTATTTAACTATTACTGTACCCAACTTTATGTGTCGAAACTAGTGCCTATGTACGATGCTTGGTTTAAACCTGCTATGCGTTTGATATAATGGCATATTTCAGTGTTTTTATTGAGTGCAAAAAAAGGACCACCTCTCCATCAACATTCATGTGTTGATGTTGATGCAATCACCTTGAAAGACTGAATCCAGTAGTATATTCCGCTTCTCTTGAAGATAAATATAAACTGTCATTCCAAATAATAAAGTATTCATATGATAAAATAACAGGAAAGCCGGTCTCTCCTGAGGACCTGAAAAAGATTGAGTTGATTGTAAACAAGCAGATAAAGACGAGCTGGATGTGTATGCACAAGAAGTAAGCCTTGATTCTGCAAAGCGTATAAATGGACTGAGGGCTGTATTCGGAGAAGTAAGCTTTCCTCTTTCATTTTTCATTATTTCCACTCATATCCTTGAAGTAGGATAACTGCATTGTTTGACTGCATTTTGTACAAGTTCATAGTTGTAAACAGTATATATGCCCGGTATATACCATTGTCCTATCGGTAAAGGTATCAAATTGTAGGAAAAAGAAAGGCACACAGACACAAAGGTTAAAGAAAAAGATACAAATTCTCAGATCTTTGCTTGGAAGAAAAAAATTGCTTTAAAAAAATATTATTTCAGTGATTCTCATTTTTTTTTGTTGTTCTCCAAATTTGAACAGATATACCCTGATCCAGTTAGAGTTGTTTCCATTGGCCAAAAAGTTGATTATCTACTCAGCAACCCAGAGAACAAAGAATGGCTCTCCATATCAACAGAGTTGTGTGGAGGTACATATGAAATATTGTTTGTTCCTAAGCAGGCTTATTTATTTGGTGATTTTTCTTATTCTCATATTTTTGAGTTATTTCCATCTATATAACAATATACTTGCACCAGGGACTCATATCTCCAACACAAGAGAGGCAAAGGCATTTGCACTTTTACAAGAGGAGGGCATTGCAAAGGGTGTTCGAAGGATCACAGCTGTCACAACTGAATGTGCTTTCAAGGCTATGGAGCTTGCTTCATCGTTTTATACTGAATTTGAGGATGTTGTCAAATCAGAGGGCAGCACACAAGAGAAGGTATATTCCACCATTTGTTATATAAGTTTTTCAAACTTTTAATAAAAAAAGAAGTTTTGAAAAATATTAATGTAAGTATTATTATAAAAATAATAAAAGATTTAAAAAAAAGATTTTCAATTGAAAAAAAAAACTGTCTTAAAAATCCAAGCAGTTAACCCCCATAAATTGACATTCTTTATAATTGTTAATGTGAATAATGTAAAGGCTAGGCAAACCTCTTGTCAAGTGTCAACTATGGAATTGTGGCAAAAATAGTTGCCCACCATCATAAGTTGATAAAAAGAAACTTGGTGTTTTTGGAGTTATTGTTTAGATGTGGTATTAAGGGAATATGTATTATGTACATTGAATCGTTGCAGAAAGTTGCTTCTCTGAAGAGTCGGATAGATGCGGCTGCTATTCCTGCAGCAACAAAAGCTGATCTAAGAGGGAAGATCTCCAAACTTGAGGTATCTTCTATGCTATTATAATTGGTATAACCCCTATGTGCACACAATATGCTATTTGTTCTGATATATCCATGCGACTATGTCAGGAGCAACTCAGGAAGGCGAAAAAGAAGCAAGGAGAGGAAAATATCCAGAAGGCCATCAAGGCAGCAACTGACATTGCAGAGGCTGCAGTTGCTGAGGGGAAGCCTTTTTGCGTTGCTCGGCTTGATGTCGGTGTTGACACCACTGCTGCTCGTGAAGCTGTTATTAAGGTCATCGATAAATTGGTGCGTATCTCCAATGTTGGGTTTGAATTAAGTTTGCATTTTGAAGCTGATTTGATGCTTTTTGCTGAGTAAAGCGTCAGATGTTGGAATTATTCAAATAGGAGTTACCTATATGTTAATACTTTAAGAATGCTTGGTCATATTGGTGTTTCCAATTTATTTTAACTCTTGTACTAATCTTGTACAGAGTCTGCCAATTATGGTATTTAGCTCTGACGAGGCATCAAATAAGGCTGTGTATATGCTGCTGTGCCCCCATCAAAGGAAGGAATCAAGGTGCTAGAATGGCTCACTGCTGCCTTGGCCCCACTTAATGGAAAAGGTGGTGGGGGTAAGAATGGAATTGCACAAGGACAGGTATATCTTAACATGCTTATGTGACCTATAAAACTAAGCTGAAATATATAAATAATATGCAAATTTAGATAGGGTAATTGAATTTTTTAATTGTTTGGTTTCAGGGAAGCAATGCTTCGGTGTAGAGGAGGCCATGGATATTGCTACAAAGTTTGCTTCAATGAAATTGAGATAATGTTTTCAGTTAAGAGAACCAACCATAAGTGTGCATTTGCTGTTGAAGCTGTTGAATTAGCAGAATTAATTATTGATCAATAGGGAACTGATTTTTCTGAAGATAAAATATATCCTTTGCTACAACGCTAGCTTTGATTAAATTTGCTACAATGCTAGCTATACGTTTGGTAATTCAATGTTATCATTCTTATATATGATCCATATTTTGAGGTAAAATAGTTGGCATGCTTTGAATTTTAGTTAAGAGAACCATGCATATGGTTCAGCGGAAGAAAGGCATGGCCATGGCCTCTCTTTCAAGAGATGCTTCCTTGTTAGTTGCGAGCATTATTTCTTCTTGAGAAACCTCGGTTTCTAAATCATTAATGAATTAGGTATGAAGTGTTGGCAAATGAACATGTTGACAATTAAGTACTGTTCAATTATAAAAAGAGCTAAACCTGCATATCTAAGTTTTCTGATCAACAAAAGGCCAAGGAAGCAGCCAAAAATAAGTAATGCCACAGATACAGTACTGATGATTATAATGAGGCGCCTGCTCTTTCCTCCTGAAGAATTTTTTGGTTGAAATAATCAACACATATCAATATATATAAGATTTAAAGATGAAAGATAAAAGAAGCCATGTTCACCTTGGATTGAACCTATTTGTAGGTCTGGATTTCTGGCAAAGATTAGCATCTGGTAAATAAGGTCTTCTAAACAAGCACGGCATGCATTATTTGAAAAATGCACTGCGACAAGCCATTGATCACCGGCAAGGATGCCGTAGTTATGTTTATCACTCTGGTTCCAAAATGTTTTCACCATTACTTAGTTATGATGAGACTGTAAGGATGGTGAATACATTACTTAGTGATGTCTTGGATCAGCCATAAATCACCGGCAAGGATGCTGTAGTTATAAGTTGCCTGATCCGAGACATCACTAAGTAATGTATTCATGAATCCATCCACTAAATCTAGTCCATGGCACGTTCGGGATTTTGTTCCTATTGACCGTTGAGTTGAGGAAATACTGCTGGTTAGAGTAACTGAGGAGACAAAAGTCAAAATATACAGTTGCTTCATGTGAGTATGGGCATAGAACTGACAAATGAGTGAAGGATTGGTTAATGCAGCTGTTGCAAATAGAAGAATTGACGTCGCCACGACAGAGAACAAGACCAGAGATCTGGTTCTGTGTCGTGGCGCCAATTGTATTTTCAGAGAAACCTTGTCTTGCAACTGTTCTGTGGAAAAGGACGAAGACAGTTGCTCGCGGTTCGAAAGGTAATCGCTATTGATTTTGATTTTGTTGTCACAAATTCGGTAGATTTCGTCGAATTCAGATGATAGTGCATGTAAGCAGAGATTTGTGAGGAAGAGAGCAAAAAGGCTGCAAATAATAATGTTCTGCATTGCTCTGCTTTTGCTCAAGGAACAAAATCATATT
This sequence comes from Carex kokanica, assembly GCA_025461125.1. Lineage (NCBI taxonomy): Eukaryota > Viridiplantae > Streptophyta > Magnoliopsida > Poales > Cyperaceae > Carex > Carex kokanica. Next base: position 15,463 of record JAJGRX010000022.1, read on the forward strand.
ATTATAGTACTTGAGGAAATAACCAGACTTTACATATCTACTAGCTACTAGTCTATTACAATGCAATGTAACATGATTCATTTTCTTGCAAATTATATACTGATATTTTTTGAAAGCAAACAAAAATTTTCGTAAATTTTATGATTAATACTTAGTATAAAGCATGTATTATTTGTAAATTTGTGAATGATTCAAGTATCATGGATTATTTGAGAATAGTTTGTTTCATTATTCATTCAAAAAAGGTGCTGAAAAAAATAATATAAATAAATATATAAGACTGCATTACACACACTGGTCCATACTATGGATAAATATATTTTCATTTTCAAATTCCAAAAAGTTCATTCAAACCTACACTCTATATGAAAATGTAAGAGAAAATCAAATTTTATTACTATTTTTTAGATGAGTAGAAAATCACTCGATCTTAGGATTCTAAACCATTCGAAATTAGTGATTTTCTACCTATCTAAAAAAATAGTAAAAATTATAAAAATTATAAAATTTAGTCACCAAGTATATTTTCATGTAGAAATCATGTTGAGATGTTCCGATTGACAATTTGAGCTTTGAAAATGAAGCCATAGTACGGACGGATTTGCGCTATGCATAGTACCATAGTTTGTTGTAAGAAGCTATAGTAGCAACATACTTCTTTACCACTATACTAGTTAGTTCACATTTGTTGTTAGAAACTAGTAGCTATGATATTTAATATATATACTTGGGTAATTGTATTGTATCATACCCAGAATTTTTGATATTTAATTTATATAATACAAGTGTTAAATTAATAATATAATTTAAATAACAAAAAATAATATCTATAATAGATGTATCGTATTCTTAATTTTTAAAAATTATCGTATCTATGTTCGTATCGTATCCGATACGATACCCATACCCGTATTCATACAACATAGCTAGCTAGCCTTTCCCATTCATTTCTTCTATTCTTGGCGCATCATTCATTCGTTTTAGAGACCCTGTTGTTTTCTCACTCTGGTGTTTTAATTAAAAAAATATATATTTCCCTATCTTGGCATGAGCGTCAGTACGTGTTATTGCTCTATTTATCCAAAGAGCACCACTGCCTTTGATGCCTGTTTCCTTCCAAAACAGTTATTACTGTGTAGAATTAGATTTGTATTATCTATTTTAACCTGATTTTAAAAGAAGCCCCACTAATTAATAAAAAGAACATGATTCAATATGAACTTCTTGTGCAATCATATACTGGTAAAATGTATTACATGTTATGTGCATTTTTTAAGGGCAATTTCATGTATACCCTTCAAAAACCTTGAAATTACGTATTTTCCCCTCTAAAATTCATAATATAATATTTACTCTTCTAAATTTAAAAAACTCTCAAATTTATCCAATTTATTGACTTTTCTATTAGAACTCATTTTGAATTTGTAAATTACCCATTTTGCCCTTTTGGATTCAAAAAATTATTAGCTGAAAATTATGGCCCAACTATGCTTAAGCTCCAGAAAAAGAAAAAGCTTGTATTATCTTTTCTTTCTTCTAGGCTACGTTTATGCTCATAATCACATAGAGTCATGACGAATCTATAGTCTTGTATGATTGCAAATTAGATTATGCGAAGATTTATTCTAACCGAAGACCTTGCCAGCTTGGAGCACTAAAACAAAACAGTTTGCCAATTCAAGTCAAATTGCTAGAATCATCAACATTCATCAATAATTTTGAGTTCCATGATGTATGATGTATGTTAAGTTCTGACAGAAGGGTATTGTGAAATGTACACAATAAACCCTACTGTTTCTGAAATTCACAGAATTGCAATATCATCTCTATTGTACCAGTCCAAAAATGCCAAAAACTCATGCTTGTAATCAGCAACAACAAAGATATCCGAATTGTTAAAAAAGACCACTACGCCCTCAACAGTTGCTGACATTGTTCAAATTGCTTAAAAAGCAGTAAATAGTCTAAAAAAACAGATTCATATATGAATTTTGCCATCAGGTTTGAGCCACAAAAAACAGATGCATAATTATACTAATCCATCAATTAGAACTATGTTGCCACATCTCACTTCTCGGTTCCTCACGCTGGGTGTACCAGCAGCTTTAACAGGTCCAAGCTCGAATTGGTAGTAGTAGTGTGAGCAGCTCCAATTCTGACTGGTACTAGCAGCGTTAGCAGCTCCAATCTCGGACTGGTACCAGAAACTCTAAAGTTGTACCAGGATCATGAACCAGTATGAGGCACCAGCAACTTGGAATGGTACCAGGATCAGGTACCAGCAGCTCCAATCTCTCAAACTCACAAATGAAAACCCCTAACGAGTAGCTAGCAAGATTTAATCCAGAGGTGCACATCATGTGCACAGTAATTGATCAAAATATTCACTGTTTCTCATGAGATTTGCAAAGTGCCTTATTTCTCTCCCGCCACAGGCTCCATGCTCCCGCGACCCAAACAGTATCCCATAAACTTCTCATTTCCCCTTGCAAACTGCCCCTATGCTCCCACCATATCAACCAAAGGTTAGTCAAATGCTATGAATCCCATAAAGGACACCGGCATGTCTAATGCCGCTGTTGTGCGGGAAACAAACTTTTTTTAATTTCTTATAGGTATGCCATGTGAGAAGGCTGTCAGACCCAGCCTGGTGGGCCAGCCCCACAGCTCTCTTGACACACAGTGCCGTCGATACTTCCTTCAAGCCACCATAGAGGTTATTCGTGAATTTCGTCATGTGCTTGATGTCAAATATATTAGCACCCAATAAATTCTTGACAAGGAGTTCAAACTCAACCAGCGTATCAGGCAAAGGGCTCCAAAAGGTGGCCAATTTGACGAAATAGGCGACGTCATACGCACCATGGAACAGAATCCATGTCATTGTCGGGTTGTTCAATAGGCCAGATGAGAGAAGAAGATGTGAGAAGAAGTATGAGTTAATGCAGTCGTTTCGCCCCTCTTCTATCTCTGCTGGGAAATGGAACTTCCCAAAATTAAACTCCCAGATAAGAACTGAATCATCGTCAGCCGATAGTGTCAAACCTAGCTGCCTGATACTGCCGTGATCTGTGCTTGCTTTTATTGCACGATATCTCTCGTCAGGAGATGTGAAACGTGGGTGCACGTTGACCACATGTTTCTTGTCAGTAGCTAGCTTAAATTCTGTGTCGAATGCCACCCGATGATACTTCCCTTTAATTGCCTCGCTAATCATGCGGAATTCCCGGTCGAGGTTGGATGCCCAGACAGACCGCACCTCAACCGGCGGTGTGCGGGTGTAAGTGCAAGAGCGCAAAACAGATTCCATGGATTCTTGTATTCTTTCTTGGTTTTTTTGATGGAGTAGAGAATCAGAGAGAAGTACGTAACGTGGTATATTTATAGCTACCACTATGGGTTCGGAAATGAGGAGAAAATAGAATCAACCAACTGACTTAATTTTGCATTTCAATTTTAAAAATTTGAAGTGTAACGTCCATGTGTCTTAAGGCTTAATTTACCTTTTTTGTACTATATTTATATTTAGATACACGCATAATGTAAAAATAAACAAGGTTAAGTTTATGTAATTTGTTAATTAACGGAAAGGACACAAAGGGAGACAGCTATATTTGCAAACTAATTAATGTAAAAGAATCCTTTAATTTAACTAATTTTTGAAGTAAGCCAAGATATCAGATAAGGAAATGAAGTTATGCATGATAGATTTAATCAAGGATCCGATGGAGGTTTACTTTATTCTAAACAATTAATTAAGTTCTATGATTTGATTAAAACTTGCAAAGATAATTAATCTTTACAGTTATATCCCTTAGTTAAGGAAAGTTATGCATGATTTGATTAAACGGGTGGTGCCTTTTTCCTCATAATTAATTAGTAAATGCATCAAGTAAGAATTAAAAATAATAAAAAGAAATATATAAAAAGCGCAACTTTGTCGATTTTATTTAACAATTCAAATTTCAAACAATAAATTTAATATTTTATTAAACAAAGATTTTTTTTTACTATATTTCTTTATATTACAATTATTTACCATTTTTCCTTATTTTTATTTTTTCCTTATTTTTTTAATTAAACTATCATGTCGTGACCATTTGCGTGTTGTGACTTTTTTTATTGATTTTAATCACAACACGACATAACATTTGAATACTTAACTAAGTCATGATACAACATGGCATGCGACTCAAGTCATTGCAACACCCAAAATTACATCCATCCTACCATGTTTTATTAAGTAAAAACTGTGCAACCAAATTCTGGACCATGTGATCAGCAATTTTCAAAGTGGCTTAATAAATAGTAAGAAAATTCCTATAAATGTAAAATTTGGTCTCCAAGCAGATTTTAATATAGCGATCACATCTAACGGTTTGGATCGACTGTTTGGACTTTGAAAATCCGAAAATGACTTGGTTGAACGAGGGCCTTGGTGCAAACGTTTTGATATTAGATACTCTCTCTCTCTCTCTCTCTCTATATATATATATATATATATATAATATATATATAGAGGAGGGATCGGATTACACCATTTTTTTAACACATTTTGACACCTACCATTTTCAAAGTCCAAATAGTCGATCCAAACCGTTCAACATGATGGATATATTAAAATGTGCTTGGAGATCAAATTTTACATTTATTTGAATTTTTTTACTATTTATTAAGGTGGTTACAAAATCGTTGTTTTCAGACCATTGAAAAACAGCGATTTTGTAACCATCTTAATAAATAGTAAAAAAATTCAAAAAAATGTAAAATTTGATCTCCAAGCACATTTTAATATGGTGATCATGTTGAATGGTTCGGATCGACTGTTTGGATTTTGAAATCGCAAAATTGACCTATATAAAAAACGGTGTCATGATGTGTCACCAAAAAAGGTGTAATTGGATCCCTCCTCATATATATAAATATATATTTGAATTACATTTTAATTTCCATTTGACACTCATCATCTTTGTTAATGTGATCAATTGATTTTGTGTGTTTGCATAATTGATTTTTTATTTTTTGACACTCATCGTCTTTGTTAATCACGAGAGAGAGAGAGGAGAGAGCATCGGGCAGAGGAGTCGCATAGATGAGAGTGCTCTAGGCTGCCGAGGGGAGGAGAGCAGCTGAAGGGGATTTAATTTTTTTTCGGTGAGAGAGGGGTTACGGGGAGAGAGGAGGGTTTTCGCTGAAAGAAGAGAGGGGCTGGACACCTCTAGCAACTGGACGGTGATTAGCTACAGGTCAATGTTATTAAAACCTGACCAGACATTGACAATTTTGATAAAATGGTTACTAAAATTAAAATCAATAATAAATTAATAATGATTGGTTTTTTAAAAGAAATAAATATGCACAATAGATATAATTATCCCCACTACTAATATCACGCATTTTTTTTTGGAACCCAACCCTCTATTTGTCCAGAGAGAATCTGAGCCGTTCATCCAATAGATCTCAGCCACTCATCAAAAGTAGATCAAAATCTCAGCCATTTATTGTAATTGTGATTTTATGCATCTGTTTTATATTGTCAAGCGTGTAGAGGTCTAAATTTAGTTCGAAACGTACTCGCCACATAACAAGTTATGGAAATTATTTCAGCTATAGCGTTCTTCCCACTACTTTTTTCCGCTTTTCCTTTTCTCTTTCTCTGTTCCTGCGCGTTCCCACTAGAACCGACATAGGCGTCTCCTTTTCAATGTTAAATGTTGCGAGAGAGAGACGAGAGGAATGACGAAAACCCTAGGCATCGCCATGGGGAAGAAGCGATGGTTCACCTAACGTGCGACTTCGCTCATGCAACCGAACCACGGCCACGAAGCCGACCACCACAGGCACGCCTAGGTAAGGGGAGGTGCTTTCTATATCTCTCTCGGTTTGCTCCTTTCGATTCTCTCTCTCTTTTCTATGTGAAATCGCGCCATCTCTCTTTTGGTTCCACTGTCTTTTGTACAGAGATGGCCAATTTTAGGGTTTCGGTTTTTATGATTTTGTTTAATGGCTTAGGATTTGCGGTTTAGTGGCATTGTCTTTTGTACAGAGATGGCCAATTTTAGAATTTAGAATTTATGATTATGTTTCAAATTTATCGTGTAGGATTTTAGGGTTCTTGTGGGAACCCTTCTTTTTGGTGCGAAGCCCGTCACTGTTTTTGGCATTAGGTGTAGCATTTTATTACTAAGTTCATTTGCTCTTTATTATTACCGGCCAATCATCGCTCCACTTTGCGATTGCGTCTCCCTCGGGTAATTACTTGAGCACACCCTTTAACTGTTGCTTGATGTATGCTTGTTTGAGCCTTGTCGGTTTTGATTGAAGCCTGTACTTGTTCATATCAGTTGTATTGATGATTATTGTGCGCGGGTTGTTGTTTTCCCCATGCTTGATTGACCTGTTTACTTGTGGAATTATGGTCATTGTTGTGTTGATTTTCTAATAATCGGTACCAGTGGGTTTCCTTGCTTATTGACCGCTGTCGATGGTTACTGAATTTTTGTAGTAATATGGAACTGGTACGGGTACCAAATCAGTACCAGTGTGCTTGTGAATAGTGGTGCTGATTTTCTAATAACAAGGACCAAATAGAAATATTATTAAGATTCAGGGTGTAGTTGTAAAAATCTTTACTTGTGATAATTTCCCTTATTTAGAGGAGCTGAATTGTAGGATGAGACTAATTAAATATAGTATTGGCATGTTAATTGAAACTACTGAAATAAATTTCAAGACCATGTTTTAAATATAGTAATGTGAATTAGGAAGGAATAGCTTTAGTCGGAGCTGCCTTTGTGGTGCTAATGTGAATTAGGAAGGAATAGCTTTAGTAACAAGGAATTGAAAAAATTAAAATAGAAGGCTGGTGCAGTTCAAGGTGAAAGCTTTGTCTTGGGTAAAAAGATTTAGGGGATAGCTTGGGCAGAGAGAGAGATAGGCAAAGAATGGTGTAAAGCACACTGAAGAGAAAAGGAGTTGAAATGAGACACATCGTTTTAGGCTATTCAATCTTAGTGGCTTATCCTGATTTGGTCAATGGTTCAGATGCACTGTTGAGATGTCAAATTAGGCCATTGCCAAGAAATCCTAACCCCCTATTCTAAAGTAAACCAATAGACATGTTGATTTTCTGTTCCTCTCTGTGTATATTTATTTGGAAGCTTTTTGTCTTAAAAAAAATCCTTTCTGGTATGACAGATATGACCCAAAGAAGAGAATAACTGCAGCACAAGCTCTTGAGCATGAGTAAATTCATATTCTCAATCTTTTCCTCTTATTGCTTTTACTAATTTCTTCCAACAGGAGTAAATTCATTTCCTTTTTTTTTTTAAGAAATGCCCCAGGGCAGAACCACCTTTGGCTGGGTCCCCCCCCCCCCAACAAAAAAAGAAAAAAAAAACCACCAGAAAAAAAAAACACCCCTTCCCCTACACCAGAAATGAGTCTGTTGGTGTCTTCAACTCAGGATTTAAATAAGTAAATGGTTGTTTTTGGTTGATCCAAGTCCAGGGTTTTGCTGTCTACAAGTTATACTACAAGTCTATTAGGTTTTTGGAAAAACATTAGTTAGTTGGTCTACAGTTGACGGTAAATTACTCTCCAAATGCCCAATTTTAGACTAGGGCACGTGAGGTGTTTGTGAAAATGACTTTTTAAAGCTGTTTATTTGTAAATTAAGGCCAACTAAAAGCATGGCAGTTGTTTTGGTTCAGTTCCTTATTTTCATCAAATAAAATCGATAGATGACAACTATTAGATTTTACAGGTAATTTGGAAGTTTGAATGATAATTATTAACCATTTTTTTTAATTAATTAGACTGTGCAGTAGTAGAAAAGCGATCCCTGCCAACTTGGATGCAAGGGGGTCTGGATTATATCATTCTAAAAAGTTTGGATATTGATGGAATTCGTATAATTGGAAGGTGATATGGTGGAAGAATTTACTGACATAAATCGAGTAATGGAGAAGACTGGTAACACATCTTGCCTTATTCCTAAAATTATATTTTAAAATTGCTTGTGATTAACAAATGCTACTTTCTCGTGAACTTTTAGAATATTCTGGTTTTAGCTACTTTGGGTCAGTTCTATTATTTAGAAATAATAGCAGAGCCAACCAATTCATACTGGTAAGGTACTGGTATGAAATAATGACCTGATCAGTAATTTTAGATCAACCTCCATTTTCAAAGTCCAAGCAGTTGACCCGTATGATGGTCATATCTCATTGGAATATTTCTATGAATTATTTTAAAAGAAAATTGTTTTGTCACACAAGTTGGATGATTGAAGTTTCGGACGAAAACATGTATTCCCACGAAATTTTTTTTTATCTTTTAAAATTAACCAAAGTGAACATATTATGGTTCCCTATATATTCAAGGACCAAAGGTTGCAATCTTTGTGTTACATAAGTACAACGTGTTTGCTCTTTTTTTATATCTTTGTTTCAAATTTTCAATAAAATGACCATTTAATGGACTGACTTGGGTAGATGTGGAAGATTCACTCCTGAAGTAAGGACTGCAATCCCAGTGGGAAGGGAGATTGGAGCATATCAGATCATATGATTGAAAGAGAGGCAGAGAAGGCTCTAGAGGTAAGCCAAACTCATATAATATTTTTTGTTTAGTATAAACCTGTTTGTGTTAACACTGTCAGATTAGGTAACTAATCTACAAAAGCTTAAGAAATATAAAATTAGTCTAACAAAGTGATGTGGGTACACATCATCTTTTAAAGTTATCCATGAGGACCATCGTACCTATGCATCGGCTGCTGATGTAATCTTATTTTTTAATCACTGCACATGTTAAAACCAAAGCTTGTTAAAAAGTGACCACAATTCCACCAATTTTTCACCACCACAGATCTAACAATTCGGTAAATTTGTAACTATATGTAGTGCAATTGTAATGATTTTCGTTTTTTTCTCTCTAAAGCTTATGATGCTCTAGATTAGTATTAATTGACAAGTGAAGAAATTATGAGCACTGCTATCAAAGTAGTGGTTTGTACCAGTATGTTTTAATGAACATGTAGGGTCAGACCAAATACACAGCCTGTATGTACTGTTTGATATATTCTACTAAATTAGGATATTTTGTGTGTTGCTGTCGGCAACTCTGTCGTGCCTCACTGAAATGGAATTTTTATTGCTGGTGATGCCATCAGGAGTACAAGTGTTGTTTGTTCTGTGTGATGCTCGTGATACCCATTGTCAATTTGTTTTTACTATTTTAATTTTTTTTCTCTTGTCTTGTTTTGTTAGGACGACTTTTTACCACGTACAGCTACTCCACTAGAAGACATATTCAAGTCCATACTTTGGTAAGCATCTTTCCTTTGACCTTGCCTTAGTAATCTACTTTTCTCTTTTCTTCCAAAAAAAAAATGTTATATTATATCTAATGCACTTCCTTTTGGTTTAGTTTACCATGTTTGTTATGCTTGAGATGGTTTAAGAGACATGCATACCAGAAGACGTCTTGTTGAGGGACCCAAGGCGGCTCTATGCTCCTGGCCACGTTTATCACATAGTAGAGAGAACTATTTAGGTATCATTATATTTACCTATGGTATGTTTAGATTTGAACTGAAAATTCTTCCTGTGATATCATACTAACCGAGTTGCAAAAGCTTGAGCTGGTAGAAGGGGTGCTTTTGTTCTTTAGACTTCCTAGCACAAGCACATGCTTCTTCCTACTATTTAAAATTATCTTATTCCATGATTTAGTCGAATTTTATTTCTCTTTTATATTATATTATTATCTCTGATATTGAATTTTTATCACAAACACCTGAGAGCTCACTTTCACCTCTATTTGTGGTGTAGATGTGGGAAGTACCCACCAGTAGTCAAAACAGCCGTACCGGTAGATTGGTAGATTTGAGCCACATAGTTATGTCTTGTAATGCCACAACAGATCATGCCATAATTTCCATCCAGAGAGAAGCACAACTTGCTTTAGATGTAAGTCATTTATCATGCATTTTTTTTTCATCTCATCGCACAAAGTGCTGGTTAAGCCTGTGCCAGTATAGTATGGTACCTGATGCTGGTCTGGTAGCATTAAGAGCTTTTCTTGTTCTTAAAGCTTCTGTTGATCTTGTGAAAATATAGTATGTTGTATATTCTCCATGCAAGATACCAGTATGACAAACTTTATGTAAAAAACAACTCTTGTTTGCTTCTGGATGTCTTCTGGTATGCATGTGGTCCAAGCAGTTTAGTCTTAAGGTTAAAAAGAGTTGAAATCAAAAAGTTGTAAAAAATTAGGACGTTGTAAAAAACATCACTATGATTTTGTTATCCCTTCCATGTGAACAAAAAGTTTTTAAAAAGCATGTGTACGTCCTTTCAAAAGAGTTGTACAGTTAAAATCATAGAGATGTTTTAAAAAACAAACCTTGCTAAATCATAGTGATGAAAGTTGTAAGCTTGTTTACTTCACACTATTACTCAGTTCAAAGTTAAGTTTATGAGCTATTGAGCTCTAGAATCTTAGGAGAAACTTTCTAAAATCATTTTAACCTTTAGTTGCATCTTCTGTAATTATGAGTGCTATTGCTGAAATTTTTGCATTTTGCATTTTTACTAAGTATCTATTGATCTCTTAACAGTATGCTAATAATAAAAGTAAAAAAGGACGATTTGCTGAGGATTGATGTTAAATAATGCTCTACGATCCCTCATATACCACTGTTCTGATAAAGGACATGTGAGATGGCATTATGCAATTATACAAGGTCAGTCATGCATATCTGCTATGTTGAGGCAAGAAATCAGTGATCAAAAGGGTTTTATGCTGATTCTAATGCTAAACTATGTCTAGAGCCTTGCTCAGACAATGATTGAACACAAAACAAATATGACAAGCATTAGCAACCAGCAGAAAAACTGGCAAATCAGGAGACAGACACTGATTCTGTCAAATCCAATAACACAGACACGTAGAGGACTCTCTTCCAAGCAGTTTAGACTCACATTTTGTATCAATTGGATTTTTCTGCTATTTTCTATGGATTTTTTAATCTCAGCCTTTCAATTTTTCTGATATTCTTTTTTTTCTTCTGTTTCTTCATTTCTGCTGCATATGGTCATAATATAAAACCCCATACTAGAAAGACAAAGAAAATCCCAAAGACTACCAAATAAATCATGCATATAGATTAGCTCATAATGAACATTTTTCATGTAAAGAAATCGAAATTTGGTTGTAGTGGTTAGCCCATGATGAAAATAACAAATCAGACTTTCAGAATAGCAAAACTGCAGTTTACTAGCAAACATCACTGTATTGGTTCTAAACTTATAGCGAACGACGCTGGATTTTTTGAGATCCAAGCATCTATCTGTCAAGAGCCGATCTGAGCCATCCATTGAATAAATTTGAGCCCCTGATCAAAATCATATTTCAATCTCTGCCATTAATCACTAATTTTGATTGTATGCATCTGTATCATGTTGTCAACTGTATAGGAGTCTAAATTCAAATAAAAATGTACCCATTTCAATACAAAACATAATCTGAGTGCCACATATTTTTCCAAGTTTTTTTCTCTGCTGCTATGCGCAGAACGCGCCTTGCTTCTTCCCGATGCAAAGGGCGTGTTTTTTTCTTTTCTTCTCCTGACCCACGCGGTCTCCTTCTCCTCTCTCTCCTTCCTAATGGCAACGGCTCTTCTCACCGACCTAGGCTAGGCGCATTTCTTTTTTTTTTTTCCCTTCCCTGTCAGAAAGAGGGAGGAGAGCGAGAGTGTCCTCTTTTATTTTTACCTTCCCCGTGAGAAAGAGAGAGAGAAAGCGGGAGAGAAGGAGAGAGCGAGCGAGAGTGAAGCTGATCAGCGCCTAGGGTTTGAATTCGTGATCGACCGGAGAGCGTCCATCATACGTCTCTCTTTTCTCTCCCTGACTCTGGTGGAGATGGTTGCCTAGGGTTCACGCCACCTCACTCTTACCGCGGCTCTCCGCCTCTAACGATTAGGAGAAGAAGAGTGAGTCAGAAGCAAGAAAGGGGAAGATTTCACGATTTTCAAGACCGAGTGTCAAAGAAGTACCTAGCGGTGGATCGACCACATTCTCAGTTTTTACGGTACACTTTCTTCCTCTCTGCCGAAATTCTTCATTCATGGATCTTTTTGTGTTCAATTGTTTCTCTAGCGTTTCTCTGAGATCGAATCTGTAATGAGCAGCTGACATGATCGTTGAAGTCCTTTAGTGCCCCGAGTAGATTGCGAGGAATGAATCAGATGATCATTATGCCTACTTTTTTGCAAAATTAAACTAACGGTTGAAATGAAACATAACTGTTTAAATTGCAATTGCAACTAAGCCTGTGAACTGGTTATTATTTATCTTTTAAATTTTTGAGCCACATTACTAAATTTAGTGTTTTAGAGTTAGACAATTTATAGAATATGCCAAATTTGCTTTAGCAAAGCCATTACTCTTTAGTTGATACAAATTTTACTAGAACATAATTTTTAAGGTCAGTAATCAGTGAAATTTTCTTCTGTAGCTATTTGATGGGCACAATGATTCAGAAGCCACTATATATGCAAAGGAGCCTCTTCTAGGGTTAGAGGCTGGCTTTGTAACGACAATAATTTTTTTTTCCTTCGGGGTTCTTGGTAGATTGTGAGTTCATCACCACCCTAAATAATTTTTTGATTTGTTGTGATTATTTTTTGTTATCTTGAATGAATCAGTGATTTTGTTTACTTTTTAGTTCAGGCGTATCCCTATCTCCACATCAGGAACAAGGAGTTCCCATGGGGTGACTCCTTTGCTCAGGCACTGTTCGTGGGAAAAACAAAGAGAAATGAAAAAGGCGAAGGAGAGGGTTGAGAGGGTTGATTGACTAACCATGAATTTCTTTTGAGGTATTATATTTATTTCATATAGTTTAGTATGAAAATTTACCTTTTGTTAGATCTAGCTCTTAATGTATAATTATAATAATAAAACTGAATTAGGAGAGATGATCCCTGGTTTGCTGCTCTGGGAAGAACCATGAGAGAGAAAATGTTGCATGGTCATCAAGGCAGACGAGAATCCAAGAAAATGAGATGAGGAAAATCCAAAGAGAAAATAGGTACTTCAACTTTTTCATATTGCTTTCTTTTGTAATGATCTCATTCAGTTATGGTACATAATGACTGATGTACAGTACTTACTTTTTTTGCAAAGGTTAGGTTTCAATATTTTAGAGGACTTTTTTGACAGAAGAAGAACAAGTTCTTTCTTTAGTATTCTCAAAAGTAAATTCATTTTCCTTTAAATAGATGGAATAAAGAGCGTATTTGGTATTTTGATATTAACCACGGCATACCATACCAGGTCTATGGTGTACCAAAGATCAGAGTACTGGTAATGCATCATTACCATGCCTAAGTATGAATTCGGATCTCTGCAAGTAACTCAAAGTTTGAGTTTGAATCTGGACTATCCGATCAGAATTTGCACAAATATTAAAAGTGCTTCGTGAATTTTATTTTCCGAAATTAGAGCCTCAGCCTCAGTTAAATTGGTTGGGTTTCTTTCAGATCCAAGCAAGGGCCATACCCCTTTTGTTGGAGGGGAGAGATGTAATTGGTGCAGTACATACTGATTCTGGCAAGACTCTTGCTTTTTTTGGTCCGAGCAATAGAGATGATGTATTTTGTCCGGTGCCTTTCCAGGAATGGAACAAAAATCATTGTTATTAGTCCCACACGGGAGCTTGCTATGCAGGCACCACCAGTTTACAATTACAGTACTGTTATATTGGTATTGAAATTGTCTGTGAAGCATAGTGGTGATAATTAATGTTCTTTCCAGTAAGCAAAATTTTAATTTTTAGCAAGACGAAATTGCTCGACATAATGAACTTTTCTCTTCTATAGACACATGCGTTGCAAAGAGTCTTTTGAAGCACCACACACAAACACTTGGACTTGCAGTTGGTGGTGTTCCAATGGGAAAAGAATCTCAGCAACTTGTAAAGGGGGTGAATAGCAAATGAGAAGTGAGGTACTCATATTTAGAAGTATAAAAGTGATGCTCTCATTAGTACCTTTATATTCAAAGTTGGATATCCAATCCCCAATTTGTCACTGAGCAGTGAGGCCTCAAAAAAGTGAATATCTATCTACTTTTGTGGTTACAGCGAGGTACAAAGTTTATGTATCTCTGTATTTTTTAGTTTTAATTAGCTATTCCTGTAATCCAATTGTTTCTCGATTTGACTGTGATGTGGAGAAGCCCTTGCAACTTGCACAAACAGCAGAAATCCTGGAGGTATCAACAATCAGAAGCATTTGGTACAATATTGTTTTTCAAAGTTTTTTATTTTCTATTCTTTCATTTTTCTTTGTTGTGTGCTGTGCAATTAGCTGGAATTAAATTATGGCCTTCAATTTTTGATAATTATGTTTATACCCCTGAAAACCAAAGTTCAATGACTGTAAAAAACTTAAAGCGTCATTTTGTTGCTTAATTTGAGTTGTCATCTCACCTTTTTGTTTTCCCTTCTGTTGTATATCTTTGCTTGATGGGCAGATTATCCACGGGCTGATTGGGAAGTAATTATTTTTCATCTTTAGATAATAATTATTGTCTTTTTCTATGGTTAGTGCTGATTTACTAAGTTGATCATTGTAGGATTGGTTAGATCACCTATGTCAGCTACTCTAGCCACAAATTGGGTCTCTAGGCTATTTGTTACTTGGGGCATTTTATACAACTTTCCTGAGGTATGATTTCCTGATAAAATCAAGCCAAGAAAAAAAAAATACAAACTCAATGATGAAATTCTCTTTTCTGATTGGCTTCTGTACCTTTTGGTTGTATAGACAAGGACTCATGTTTTGGTTAGCTCTCTTGTTATTAGTTGATCACTTGCTGAGTTAAATTTTCTCAAAATATAAAAAAATAGGGGGAAAAAATAAAGGACCAGTATAGTTTTATGTTAATTGATAATAACTTCCTCTGCAGATAATCAGATACTCATTTTTTGACATGAAAGAGGCTCTTGGCTTTACACCTTTGTGGCTCCTATGGCTTAGATTATTGCCATGCTAGACTCTCATTTCCTTACATACAAGATTCAAATTCCCAGCTCAAAGAGAAGGGATAATCTAATTATTGATTTTCAATCTTTCATACAGATATAGCACATTCTTACTTTTATAGCCAACTGGTATCACAAGCGAGGTTGGCCTAATTTATATTGCTCTACCATATATCAAGGTAACTGAAAAAACAATAATGAAGATGTTGAGAATATTGGTTTTATCAAGGGTATACTGGTAAAAGGGTTATTAGGGATTGTATAGGGACTAAAGAGTAAGATTGTAAAGTCTATATATACCCCAAGAGAGCTAATGAATAAAGTAACCCTTTTAGCCAAATCAAAAGAAGAAATCTGTTTCCTAATTGCTATAGCTGATTTGCATTGTGCTTGGCCCATACATGAACTTTTTCTGAGTCTAACAAAAAGTGCTCAGAAACATATCTTTTATCCACTATGGACCTCATATCTCCTGGAGATTATCTCATTCTTCTAGGTGATTGGCTTCTTTGATGCATATTTTTGCGTCGTTACTCTTAAGCCCCAGTGTTGAGAACTTATTTTAGCTATATAATCCATGGTTTTCTGCAAATAATATAGAAGGGGACAAATTTGTGCGATAAGGAAAACAACCATATCTATCAATATTTCCTTCATTTAAGAAAGAGTGTTTATTTTGCAAATAAACCCTAGGTACTTAAAAAAACATTTCAATAACTCCTGTTTTCACCGCAGGCATT
The DNA here is from genome assembly GCA_025461125.1 of Carex kokanica. Classification (NCBI taxonomy): domain Eukaryota; kingdom Viridiplantae; phylum Streptophyta; class Magnoliopsida; order Poales; family Cyperaceae; genus Carex; species Carex kokanica. The sequence goes on from JAJGRX010000022.1 coordinate 31,257, forward strand.
ACAAAAATACTGCTTAAGGATGCCAAACAAGTGGAACTTCTCCTTTGATTATTACTTTGCATCTATTGGCGTACTTGGAATCTATCTCCCATGTTCGTTTCTATTGTATTTATATTTGATAGATAGAGTTTCCAGCTTTAGCATGTTCTATTTTGTATTGTGATTATTGCATTCTTTTATGTTTCTATAGGTTCCCGCACATGTACACGTATATGCTTGGGCAAAGAAAGAAGGCTCTCTCCAAATTAAAGCATGCATAAACATAATTTCATATAGTAACTTGGTTGTATGTGGAGTTCATTATAAATCACATGTTTTAAGCCTTAGTAGGGAAATATTAATACTTGGAGTAAACTCGAACTCCCAAGGTTTGCTGCATTTGAGGAGAATTTGATGTCATTACAAATCTCTACTATCTTTTAAGATAAATTAGAAAAACCTTAGCTAAGACTCAAAACTGACTTCATAATTGGAAATTCAGGGGCTTCCTTGCATATCTTAAGTTCTGACTGCTTTTGATACTTAAATTTGCTAATTAAATGAACTTTTGGAGCCTTGGTCTTCTTTTTTTCATTTATGGTACGGTACCAAGTCTAAATTCAGCAACAAAGTACTGTGCAAGTGTTGCTGGTACAAAGAAAGCCCTTAGAACAACAAAAATGACTTGTTCTGGTAAACCAATCAGTGCAGATTGGTACAGGGACCAAAATGCAAAAAAAATCACATTGGTAAATAAAGGACTCGAAAACACACTTTAGACCCAAATGTTACATTTATAGCATTTTTCTATGATTTACTAGCTATTTTTAAAGCTCACTTTCTGAAATACAAAAAAACTGCTGTTTTCTGCATCTCTTACTAATGTGCCTCTCCATTCAAGCATCTATTAAAAATAGCTAAAAAATTACAAAAATCATAAAAACTGGCATGCATGTAGATTAGACTTTCCTCATATTCTCATAAAAAGAACCAAAAATTTGGTCTTGTAGATTGTCTAGAATGAATTTAAAGGTTGGCTGTCAGAATGATAACCAACAGCTAATTCAGAAAATACCAGCAAATACCCTTTAGCAGTAAATGATTCTTGCTGGTCAAACCAAGTCAAGTCTGGTCAAACCAACCCTACCACAAATAAAGGACTCCGAAATGGAAAGAATGGTGAAAGAATCATTCAATTTGAGCAAACCAATTGGAAATGGCAGATGATCAAAGTTCATGTTTCAAAAATGTGAAAAGCTGTCAAAATCGGCCAAAAATATGCATGCTGTCACCACTTTGCATCATAGTTCATCGCAGCCACACATCTCATAAAAAATATGATATTTTGCCATCTGATAGATTATATGTCAAGCTTTAAATTCATATAAAGAACTCCCAAAACGGCCAAGTAGATAAATCACAATAAAAAAAACAAAATCAGAAAAACTATAAAAATGACTAAAATTGCTGATCAGGTCACATATTCTCATCTTCATTTGACATAGCTAAACATCATGAAAAATCATGAAATTTGGCTGACTTATAGTCATGACATCATAGTATAAGGCTGTAAAGTTTCATTAAAAAATTCCAAGTAGATCAGAAGATATTAAGTGTCAAAGATTGGCCAAATTGATAAAAATGTGCATATGAATCAGCATGCTCCAAGTTTACCCCTGCCTTTGTATGGCCTTTAAGCATTGAAATAATGCCCCAAAAATTGTGAAACTTTACAGAATTGTAGTTTACATCATCCTATGTAAATCCACATGTGGTATAAAAATTTCTGTTTATTATATCATCCGGAATTGAAATTCAAATATTGCATCAAACTAAAAAGACATTGCATGTATAAAGAGACCCTATTCACTTTCAATAAATGCTAAATAAATACGTAAAAATACATGAATGAATCTATGAGCTATCCAAACCATATTCCAACTATTAGCTACATATTCGAATTAACTAAAATCCATTCGAAGGAGTCGGTTATGATATCTAAATCTGCCTTGTTTTATCTTTCTTTTAAACATAGGCATGGGCAAAGCCAAAGCTTGTTAAAATGTGACCACAAATTTTTCACCACACGCATTTAACAATTCAGTAAATTTGCAACTAATATGTAGTGCAATTGAAATGATTTTCGTTTTTTTTTTCTCTCAAGCTTATGATGCTCTAGATTAAGGTTGGAACTTATGTGTTTTTTTTCGAAAGATAATATGTAACGGCGTTGTATTGCCACTAAACGATTGTTTATCAAATTTAACTTTATTTGTTATTTCTATTTTCAATTTATCTTATGCTCATAATTGAAAAGGGTGTCAGATGATCGAGTTCAGAAAAAAAAACATATTCTTATAAATAAGTCTAATTTTCAGAGCTAAGAAATTAAAGAAAAAACAAATACAGTATCCAAAAAAGAGGAAGTGAAGAGCTTGTAATGACAATATGTCATCTTAATTTTAAAATTACTATAATATATTTGTAGTTATTGTTGAACTATTAATCAATTTTTGCTTAATGAATAGATAGGTGTTTCTTAATGTTATTATGTCTTGAAAATGTCTTGATTCGTAAGCTATTCTTCATGCATTTAAGTGATCTTAATTGCAAGATTTATATTTTATGAATGCTACATAAAATTTGTGCTTAATTACATGATAATTTTTATTCATGCCATTAGTAATTTTGGAGAGGAGGCCATTGATACTCTTATTAAAAATGTCATATAGTACTTGATCAATGTCATAGTAGAAATGTTTTGATATTTTATTTCGGAGTTATTTACAATTTATTATATCCACTTAAATGAATTGCTGACAGTGAAGACAAATAATATATTATCAAGCTCTAAGGTTATCATTTGCTCTCATTATTGACTAATACATGATGAAAAAATCAAATAAAAATTAATTACATCTTAAGAAAGTCATCAAAACAGTATTTCAATCCCCGTTGCAACGCACGGGCACTTAACTAGTTATACTATAAATAAGTGATTCTTTTAAAATATCTATATATTTGAGGTTCTATGTGGAAATTTTACAAGACAAAATAAACACTCTCCTGTGACCTTTACGGAAATCTACTTAGTATAGCTATTAGCTTTTGCTCTCTCTCATTTAATGCATGAAAAGAGCATGAAAAACTGAATCAATTTAAATTTCAAAAGTTGTTTTTTTTTTCTCAAACCAGTTGGTGGTTTTTATTAAAACCGGTGTATTAATCCGGTTTTTTTTTTCAGTTCAATAGTATACACGGTCTACTAAACAAATCAAACTAGCAAAAGAGCCGGTTCCGATTTATTCCGGTCGGTCGGCTGGACCGGATGGTCCAGTTTTAATAACAATGTATATAATTGTATATGTTTAATTTGAATTCAAATTAGTAAAAAAATAATTTCCAGCAATACAACTCCCGGAAAGCCACTGGAAAAATCATAGCTGGCGTGGACCCATACACCCGAGATTTTTATTTTTACCCAAAAAAAAATATATTTTAATATAATTATCCAAGTTTTTGAAAAATTTGAATTTTTACCCAAACCGTAAGAATTTCTTACGGTTTGAATTCCGAATTCAAACCGTAAGAAATTCTTACGGTTTGAATAAAGAATTCAAACCGTAAGAAATTCTTACGGTTTGAATTTTTTTTTTTTTAAAAAAAAAAAAAATCGGTTTTTTGGCTATAAAAGGGAGTTTGGCATCAGAAGCTAGAAAGAGAGAGGAAGAGAGAAAAGAGAGAAAGGGAGAAAGAGAGGAAGAGAGAAAGAAGAAGAAGGAGAAGGAAGAGGAGGAAGACGGAGAAGTCTGCTGAATCAGGTATTTTTTTTTTGTAACTTTTCACATACGTTCATTACTGTTCACATACGTATTTACTGTTCGCATACGTATGTACTGTACATTACTGTTCACATACGTATTTACTGTACATTACTGTTCACATACGTATTCACTGTTCATTACTGTTCACATACGTATTTATTCAAACCGTAAGAATTTCTTACGGTTTGAATTCGGTTTGGGTAAAAATTTAAAATTTTCAAAAACTTGGATAATTATATTAAAATATATTTTTTTTTTGGGTAAAAATAAAAATCTCGGCCCATACACCACGCGAGTCTAAATCCTATGAGATAATCAGATAACTCACAGTTTGAGTTTTAATCCAGACCATCCGATCTGAATCAGAATCAATCAGGTACATTAAGTGCACAGGGTACTTTTAATATTCGTGCTGATTTTGATCGGACAATCTGCATTCAAATTCAAAATTTGAGGTACCATATCTCCATTCCATTATTAAGCACGTTGGGTGTCCGATCCGCCAACGGCTACGATTGAAAGATTAATTTTTGGATTTAATCTCAGCTCTCCAATCACATAATCTATCTTCTTTTGATTAAATGTATTTGTTTTATGTGTAGAAGTTTAAATTTAGCTACAAACATACTCGCCACACATACTGCCACACGATGCGTTACAATTAAAATTAAACAGACTCTAAAATTTAGCGATATAATTCTCCGTTTCCTTATTTTTTTTGTTTCCTTATTTCTCCCTCTCCAATTGAAATTTTCTATACGGCGGATCACAATGCAAATCAATTTTTTGTTCACTTCCTTATTTATCTACTTCCTTATTTCTATACATATTACTGTGATAAATGTAGAATATATTTCTAATTTTGGTTTTTTATGAAAATTTGTATGAGAATTTATTTCTGTTATCTTATCATATATTCCGTTGCAACGCACGGGCACGATACTAGTTTGATCTTAATTCTGCAGCCCGCTGGAAAGTTCTTTTTTCTTAGTATCAGGGTTTAGGGTTTTTATTCAAAATTAAAAAAATCGATCATCTCTCACTCTCACTCTCACCTTACAATTTGATCGGAGATCGAACGGCGAAGGACGATTTGCGGTCATCTCTGCCACCAACCCTCCTTCCACGTGAACCACGTGTCCTCAAGGTGATTTACCTTCCCCTCATTTTCCAGCGTTGCTCTAAGACGTAGCACCTTTACTTGGTCTTAATTTCTTCTTCTTCATAGGCCTTGCCTTCGTACACTTCCGATTGTTAGGTTGTTAGGGTTTGACAATCTTTCTTTCTTCATTTTTTCTGTTAAATTAGTTGTCTATTAAGCCCCATTTAGTAAAGGAACTTGAAACAGTTTAGACTACTTTTTGTTGTTTCAAATTAATTTGCTATTTCTTTTTTTCTTCTCATACAAAATAATTTATTAATTATATTCCTAATTTGTCAGGTTCATACAAGTAATTAAATTAATTATTCATAGTTCTCATTGCTCAATACTATGTGCAGTTCTGTAATCATTTTTATTTTGATTGATTTACACCAATGGGCTCAAGCAATAATTACTGAATATGTAATTTGCAAATCGGAAATTATTAATAACAACTTCATGACATGCATTTTAGTTAGCTTTCTTTTTTGCTCTTAATATGCCTACGGTGGCTTGTAAGGTGACTAATTGCAAAATTGAGGTTAATTTGGCTTATTGATTTTTGTAAAAACTAAATTGAAAGTGATAATTTTCTAAATGTTGGGAGAAGAAAGAAAATAGAGCTGATTTCAACTTTTTTGTTAGAATTTTACCAATAAATGCTGATTGAGGCCACTATGGCATTTCTAGAATGGATGCTTTTTTCTTCACGAATTTGAAAGAAAAATTGAAGAAAAAGTTTAATCAAGGTCTTAGAAATCCATATGCAGTGCTGATTATAATTTTGCATTCTGACCTGTGGGTGATTTGAGCTGAGGTATATCACTGTTCATTTTTCTTGTTCTACATTTGAGATAACTTATAGCTGGTTTGTTCTTTTCTTGCATTTCAACACAGAGATCGTGTTTGACGAACTGCCTTATTGAAGGGTGAAAGATGGATGGTAGAGATCTTGCCATCGACAGAATAAGTGATATGCCCGACGCACTTCTAACACAAATACTCTCCTTGCTGACAACCGAAGAGGCAGTGCGCACGTGCATATTGTCCAAAAGATGGACAGATCTTTGGACTTCTACGGATACTCTCGAATTTGACTCCTTTGAGTATGTCAGCAAGAATAGATTTCTACGGTTCATTCATGGTGTACTAAACCGTAGAGGTTTCTCACCCCTGGATAAATTCAAACTGAGGTGGAATTATTATCTAACTACAAGCGATTATGGTGTTGTTGAAGAATGCATTAGTCACGCAATTGCTTGCATGCCTCGGTTAATCTATATTTACTTCGATAGGAACTTGATCATCAAGTTGCCTGATTCAATTCTCAATTGTGGGTCAGTAAAGGAGATGTCATTGTTAGTTGAAAGCCAACCTAAATCTATAAACCTCCCTTCTCTTAAAAAAACTGGAGATTGGTCTTACCTCCATCCATGATGATTTGATAAAAATGTTTTTATTGGGGTGCCCTGTCCTTGAAGAATTGACCCTGACATGTTGTCGGTTGATGTTTAAAGATATTAACTCCAATGTGCTGAAGAAATTGACTATTAAGGAATGTTCTCTCCCTACAACATTATTTACATTGAAGAACGCATCATCTCTAGTCACAGCAGACCTTGATAAATTCTTTGCTTATGATCAACTGAATCTTCTTGGCAGCCTTCCAAATGTTACGAGTCTGAGGCTCTATGCAACTTCTCGCTAGTCCTGGTATGCTTAATTTTCAGTGAATCGCAGAGGAGGTGTGAAATAGTGGTATTGCATCTTGTTTGACATTCTTTTCTTATTTGTAGAAATTACTCAACAATGATATTCCAAACTGTCTGATATTGAATAACTTGAAGAGCTTGGAACTAGGAGAATTGGAGATGGGATATGATTGGGATTTAGTGGTTTGCTTTCTCCAGCATTCCCCCAATTAAAGAAGCTTGTCTTGAACTTTGGTCATGTAATCTCTCTCTCTCTCTCTCTCCCTCTCTTTCTCTCTCTGTGCTGGGGAAAGGAGGGGTAGAAGTCAAGATGCTGGTATTTCTGTACTGTTCATACTATTGTGTAGTTGATGAGGTAGCATCTTTCCGGTACGAGTCTCGTGTTTGTTTCTTTTCTTTTTCTGATTTTGTCCTCGGAGCTTACTTATTATATTGGGCACCAACATTTTGAAAATGAGAGGGATGCCTTTAGTACATCATCACTAAGACTCAAGAGTCGGACATTAATATGCACATACAGTTAATATTTCACCATACATGCGAGTATGGTATTGCAGAGGCTGATTTGTTCAAAATAATGGACTTAGATGTGTACATCTTTTAATATCGAGAATATAAATATTGAGGATGCAATCCAATGATTGATGGCTTGTTTGCACAAAATGCACAAGTGTTGTGACAACTATCTTACTGTCATACTAACTTCTTATTATAAACTATCATTAGACTTTTATTAGGATATATTGTTGTCAACTACCTTACTAACTTTTATTGTCCACCACCAGAGAGTGAAGTCGTTGTGCAAGAAGCATTACCGGAAAAAAAATTCATTTCCACGTGAATTCCTTGAGATAGTGGAGATAAGGTTTGTGGAGACAAGGGTTAAAAAGGAGACTGAAGAAATGGTGGTCAAGACTATGGGTGTGCTTGTAAAGACCATCGGAAAAATTGTAACCCTCTAAGTTTGTCGATCATCCTTCAAATCGTATGACAAGTTTGAAAAACTGGTTTTAGTTTGATAAATCGGTGATTGGATGCTCTGTCTTTAGCAATTATTCTGTTTTTTTTACTTTTAAGTTAGATTGTTGCAAAGAAAACTTGTGCTGTTTTGGCTCTGTGCAAGGAATGTGTAGTACTTGTTGCTGGCTGTGTTTTTTGGTATAATCCTAGTTTCATTTGCACTTTAGGTGTTTGATATACTGTCTAAGAGAACTCGGTAGCCAATAACTGAGCAGAAATTGATTTCTACCACTTGTTACTCAATAACTTGAATATTAATTACTAGTAGGTTGGAAATGCAAATTATTGATAGTTGTAATTGCAAATTACTTTGGATTTGCTATTTGTCTCCAAACTTGCATACCCAATCTTCAACATAGGGCCTTATATAGGCGATCAGATCCTAAAGAAAATAATCTCAATTCACTTACTGAAACTATCCTATTGATTGTTTTAAATACAATTGGATTAATGAAGGAGGTCTGAGCAATAATTGTTTTTACCAGGGACATATTCAATCATGTCACACTTACAAATTTATAGTTTCTCATTTAAGAGGAGGGTTCAAATACCTCCACTTTTGATACTTTTATTATGCTTCTAATTTATAAAATTTTAATAACTTAAAAATCTAAAACTCAAATGTTATATAAAACCATAAGATATGATTTATTTAATTTTTTGTATGTGCATGTAGAAATGACAATATTTGGACAATGTTTCAATTGATATCAAGAGTTTGCAAAAAAAAAATACCTAATGTGAATAATTTCTGGTTGTTGATTTTTCAACTTATTACTTTATATAAAAAGAACTGAAAATAATATTGTTTTTATGTAGAGTGAGGTTACAGTACTATGCATAGTGCACTTTGATCCGTATGTATATCCATATATATGCTTAATTAATTATTTAAAAATAAAAGAGAAGTCATGTGCATTCACTTATTACTGCTTTTTCATGAGAAGTTCCAATGAAGGTTACTTTTTCTAAACAATTAATTAAGTTCTATGGTTTGATTAAAACATGCAAAGATAATTTATCTTTCCGTTATGTCCCTCAGTTATGGAAATTATGCATGATTTGATTAAATGGGTGGTGCCCTTTTCCCCATAATTAATCAGTAAATGCGGCAAGTAAGAATTAAAAATAAAAATAAAGAAATATAAAAAGCGCAAATTTGTCTATTTTATTAACAATTCAAATTTCAAACAATAATTTAATATTTTATTAAACGAATATTTTTTTTACTACTTTCTTTCTTTATATTACAATTATTTACCATTTTTTCTTATTTCTAATTGTTTAATTAAACTATCGTGCTGTGACATACAGTGACTATTCTTATTGATTTTAATCACAACACAACACAAACATGCGAAAACTTAACTAAGTCACGGCACACGACTCAAGTCATTACAATTAATACCCAAATTACATCCCTACTACTATACATATGACATAAGTAGTATATATAAAATATGCTAATTATTTATTTGAAAAAAAAAGGAGATCATTTGCATTCACTTCTTACTGCTGTCATGAGAGGATCTTGGAGGTGGGAGAGGTGAAGTTAATTAACATAGAAGGACACAACACAAAGGATACGGCTATATTTGCAAACTACTGTAAAAGAATCCTGTTTTAATTTCTTTTATATAGAAATCCTTTAAGAATTTACGTACATATGGAACAAATTAAGCTACACATAACAACTAGAAATTGAAAATATTCTATAAGCAATGAACACAGTAAGCAAAGTTAAATCAATACTTAGCTAATATATAGCTAGCTTCTTTACATTTTCCATATATGACAGACTCTCTACGGCCCGGCCCGCAAGGATAGCAACTTTCTTGCGGCCCAAAGAGAAACTCCTTTGAGGCCTGCAACAGCTAGCAAGTCTCTGTACTTATTAGCATGTACTCCAGCTTCTATGTTTAAGTAATGAGAAATTCATTAAGGATTCTTTGAGCTGCCACCTTGGGTTAACCGGATAATTTATTTATTTACAGAGAAACTAAGGTATTTAAAATATGACTTTGATTTTGTTGCTACAATGATAGTTACATTAAACCGATCACTACAGTAATTATCAAAGAACCAGATTTATAATACCTCATCCGCTCTCATCATTTGGCTAAATTTTTTAACATATATAGCACTTTAATTTGACTTCATAGAACGCACAACTATAGAATTAAAATAAAAAAAAGTGTTGTATAAATTAAATTCATGTTCTGTTAAAATCATTACCAAGCATTAGTTGAACTCTCGCACGCGCTAACGATAAATATATACATACTAAAATTAATTGTTGATTAAATAGTTGTCATACAGATTGTACATATTATAACAGAGGTGTTGTAAAAAGCCTTTTTCTTTATTAATACAATTCCTTGTTGAATGAATGAATTAAGTAGCCAATTGCAGGGGAAGGGAAGGTCAAATAGATGAGCAAATTAAGGGGTACAAGTAGTACTTTGACCCGGCACTTTGGGTCAATGCGTCATGCCTTGTCCTAAAAAATTGAAAAATATATATATATATATATATATATAGAGATAGAATGGCTAATATCAAAACGTTTGTTCCTGGGCTCAGGAACAAACGGTTCCGCTCTCCAATTTTCAAAGTTCAAACAACAAATTCAAACCGTTAGATGTTCAATCTATATTAAAATGTGCTTGGAGACCAAATTTTACATTTTTTGGAATTTTTTTACTATTTATTAAGCTAGTTTGAAAACCGCTGTTTTTCAATGCTGCAGAAATTTCATAAAACAGCGGTTTTCAAACTAGCTTAATAAATAGTAAAAAATTCCAAAAAATGTAAATTTGGTCTCCAAGCACATTTTAATATAGATTGAACATCTAACGGTTTGAATTTGTTGTTTGAACTTCGAAATTGGAGAACGGAACCGTTTGTTCCTGAGCCCAGGAACAAACGTTTTGATAAGCCATTCTATCTCTATATATATATCTATATAATATATATATATTTTTTCAATTTTTTAGGACAAGGCATGACGCATTGACCCAAAGTGCCGGGTCAAAGTACTACTTGTACCCCTTAATTTGCTCATCTATTTGACCTCCCTTCCCCTGCAATTGGCTACTTAATTCATTCATTCAACAAGGAATTGTATTAATAAAGAAAAGGCTTTTTACAACACCTCTGTTATAATATGTACAATCTGTATGACAACTATTTAATCAACAATTAATTTTAGTATGTATATATATTTATCGTTAGCGCGTGCGAGAGTTCAACTAATGCTTGGTAATGATTTTAACAGAACATGAATTTAATTTATACAACACTTTTTTTTATTTTAATTCTATAGTTTGTGCGTTCTATGAATCAAATTAAAGTGCTATATATGTTAAAAAATTTAGCCAATGATGAGAGCGGATGAGGTATTATATAATATCTGGTTCTTTGATAATTACTGTAGTGATCGGTTTAATGTAACTATCATATGTAGCAACAAAATCAAGTCAATTTTTAAATACCTTAGTTTCTCTGTAAATAAATAAATTATCCGGTTAACCCAAGGTGGCAGCTCAAAAGATCCTTAATGATTTCTCATTACTTAAACATAGAAGCTGGATACATGCTAATAAGTACAGAGACTTGCTAGCTGTTGCAGGCCTCAAAGGAGTTCTCTTTGGGCCGCAAGAAAGTTGCTATCCTTGCGGGCCGGGCCGTAGAGAGTCTGTCATATATGGAAAATGTAAAGAAGCTAGCTATATATTAGCTAAGTATTGATTTAACTTTGCTTACTGTGTTCATTGCTTAGAGAATATTTTCAATTTCTAGTTGTTATTGTAGCTTAATTTGTTTCCATATGTACGTAAATTCTTAAGGATTCTATATAAAAAAATTAAAAAGGATTCTTTTACAGTAGTTTGCAATATAGCCGTATCCTTGTGTTGTGTCCTTCTATGTTAATTAACTTCACCTCTCCACCTCCAAGATCCTCTCATGAAAGCAGTAAGAAGTGAATGCAAATGATCTCCTTTTTTTTCAAATAATAATTAGCATATTTATATATACTACTTATGTCATATGTATAGTAGTAGGTGTAATTTGGGTATTAATTGTAATGACTTGAGTCGTGTGCCGTGACTTAGTTAAGTTTTCGCATGTTGTGTTGTGTTGTGATTAAAATCAATAAGAATAGTCACATGTATGTCACAGCACGATAGTTTTAATTAACAATTAGAAATAAGAAAAATGGTAAATAATTGTAATATAAAGAAAGAAAGTAGTAAAAAAAATATTCGTTAATAAAATATTAAATTTATTGTTTGAAATTTGAATTGTTAAATAAAATAGACAAATTTGCGCTTTTTATTTCTTATTTTTTTTTAATTCTTACTTGCCGCATTTACTGATTAATTATGGGGAAAAGGGCACCACCCATTTAATCAAATCATGCATAATTTTCCATACTGAGGACATAACTGTAAAGATAAATTATCTTTGCATGTTTTAATCAAACCATAGAACTTAATTAATTGTTTAGAAAAGTAAACCTTCATTGGAACTCTCATGAAAAAGCAGTAATAAGTGAATGCACATGACTTCTCTTTTTATTTTAAATAATTAATTAGCTATATATGATATACATACGGATCAAAGTGCACTATGCATACTGTAACCTCACTCTACATAAAAACATATTATTTTTTCAGTTTCTTTTTATATAAAGTAATAAGTTAAAAATCAACACCAGAAATTATTCACATTAGGTATTTTTTTTTGCAAACTCTTGATCATTGAAACATTGTCCAAATATTGTCATTTCTAACATCACATACAAAAATTAAAATAATCATATCTTATTGGTTTTATATAACATTTGAGTTTTAGATTTTTAAGTTATTAAAATTTTATAAATTAGAAGCATAATAAAAGTATCAAAAGTGGAGGTATTTGAACCCTCCTCTTAAAATGAGAAACTATAAATTTGTAAGTGTGACATGATTGAATATGTCCCTGGTAAAACAATTATTGCTCAGACCTCCTTCATTATCCAATTGTATTTAAAACAATCAATAGGATAGTTCAGTAAGTGTGAGATTATTTTCTTTAGGATCTGATCGCCTATATAAGGCCTATGTGAAGATTGGGTATGCAAGTTTGGAGACAATAGCAAATCCAAAGTAATTTGCAATTACAACTCAATAATTGCATTTCCAACCTACTAGTAATTAATATTCAAGTTATTGAGTAACAAGTGGTAGAAATCAATTTCTGCTCAGTTATTGGCTACCGAGTTCTCTTAGACAGTATATCAACACCTAAGTGCAAATGAAACTAGGATATACCAAAAAACACAGCCACAACAAGTACTACACATTCCTGCACAGAGCCAAACAGCACAAGTTTTTCTTTGCAACAATCTAACTTAAAAGTAAAAACAGAATAATGCTAAAGACAGAGCATCCAATCACCGATTTATCAAACTAAAACAGTTTTCCAAACTTGTCATACGATTTGAAGGATGATCGACAAACTTAGAGGGTTACAATTTTTCCTATGGTCTTTACAAGCACACCCATAGTCTTGACCACCATTTCTTCAGTCTCCTTTTTAACCCTTGTCTCCACAAACCTTATCTCCACTATCTCAAGGAATTCACGGGAAATGAATTTTTTTTCCGGTAATGCTTCTTGCACAACGACTTCACTCTCTGGTGGTGGACAATAAAAGTTAGTAAGGTAGTTGACAACAATATCCTAATAAAAGTCTAATGATAGTTTATAATAAGAAGTTAGTATGACAGTAAGATAGTTGTCACAACACTTGTGCATTTTGTGCAAACAAGCCATCAATCATTGGATTGCATCCTCAATATTTAAATTCTCGATATTAAAAGATGTACACATCTAAGTCCATTATTTTGAACAAATCAGCCTCTGCAACCATACTCGCATGTATGGTGAAATATTAACTGTATGTGCATATTAATGTCCGACTCTTGAGTCTTAAGTGATGATGTACTAAAGGCATCCCTCTCATTTTCAAAATGTTGGTGCCCAATATAATAAGTAAGCTCCGAGGACAAAATCAGAAAAAGAAAAGAAACAAATACGAGACTCGTACCGGAAAGATGCTACCTCATCAACTACACAATATTATGAACAGTACTGAAATACCAGCATCTTGACTTCTACCCCTCCTTTCCCACAGCAGAGAGAGAGAGAGAGAGAGAGAGAGATTACATGACCAAAGTTCAAGACAAGCTTCTTTAAATTGGGGGAATGCTGGAGAAAGCAAACCACTAAATCCCAATCATATCCCATCTCCAATTCTCCTAGTTCCAAGCTCTTCAAGTTATTCAATATCAGACAGTTTGGAATATCATTGTTGAGTAATTTCTACAAATAAGAAAAGAATGTCAAACAAGATGCAATACCACTATTTCACACCTCTCTGGATGCACTGAAAATTAAGCATACCAGGACATAGCGAGAAGTTGCATAGAGCCTCAGACTTGTAACATTTGGAAGGCTGCCAAGAAGATTCAGTTGATCATAAGCAAGAATTTATCAAGGTCTGCTGTGACTAGAGATGATGCGTTCTTCAATGTAAATAATGTTGTAGGGAGAACATTCCTTAATAGTCAATTTCTTCAGCACATTGGAGTTAATCTCTTTAAACATCAACCGACAACATGTCAGGGCAATTCTTCAAGGACAGGGCACCCCAATAAAAACATTTTTATCAAATCATCATGATGGAGGTAAGACCAATCTCCAGTTTTTTAAGAGAAGGGAGGTTTATAGATTTAGGTTGGCTTTCAACTAACAATGACATCTCCTTTACTGACCCACAATTGAGAATTGAATCAGGCAACTTGATGATCAAGTTCCTATCGAAGTAAATATAGATTAACCGAGGCATGCAAGCAATTGCGTGACTAATGCATTCTTCAACAACACCATAATCGCTTGTAGTTAGATAATAATTCCACCTCAGTTTGAATTTATCCAGGGGTGAGAAACCTCTACGGTTTAGTACACCATGAATGAACCGTACAAATCTATTCTCTGACTGTCATACTCAAAGGAGTCAAATTCGAGTATCCGTAGAAGTCCAAAGATCTGTCCATCTTTTGGACAATATGCACGTGCGCACTGCCTCTTCGGTTGTCAGCAAGGAGAGTATTTGTGTTAGAAGTGGTCGGGCATATCACTTATTCTGTCGATGGCAAGATCTCTACCATCCATCTTTCACCCTTCAATAAGGCAGTTCGTCAAACACGATCTCTGTGTTGAAATGCAAGAAAAGAACAAACCAGCTATAAGTTATCTCAAATGTAGAACAAGAAAAATGAACAATGATATACCTCAGCTCAAATCACCCACAGGTCAGAATGCAAAATTATAATCAGCACTGCATATGGATTTCTAAGACCTTGATTAAACTTTTTCTTCAATTTTTCTTTCAAATTCGTGAAGAAAAAAGCATCCATTCTAGAAATGCCATAGTGGCCTCAATCAGCATTTATTGGTAAAATTCTAACAAAAAAGTTGAAATCAGCTCTATTTTCTTTCTTCTCCCAACATTTAGAAAATTATCACTTTCAATTTAGTTTTTACAAAAATCAATAAGCCAAATTAACCTCAATTTTGCAATTAGTCACCTTACAAGCCACCGTAGGCATATTAAGAGCAAAAAGAAAGCTAACTAAAATGCATGTCATGAAGTTGTTATTAATAATTTCCGATTTGCAGTACATATTCAGTAATTATTGCTTGAGCCCAGTTGTGTAATCAATCAAAATAAAATGATTACAGAACTGCACATAGTATTGAGCAATGAGAACTATGAATAATTAATTTAATTACTTGTATGAACCTGACAAATTAGGAAATAATTAATAAATTATTTTGTATGAGAAGAAAAAAAGAAATAGCAAATTAATTTGAAACAACAAAAAGTAGTCTAAACTGTTTCAAGTTCCTTTACTAAATGGGGCTTAATAGACAACTAATTTAACAGAAAAAATAAGAAAGAAAGATTGTCAAACCCTAACAACCTAACAATCGGAAGTGTACGAAGGCAAGGCCTATGAAGAAGAAGAAATTAAGACCAAGTAAAGGTGCTACGTCTTAGAGCAACGCTGGAAAATGAGGGGAAGGTAAATCACCTTGAGGACACGTTGGCTCACGTGGAAGGAGGGTTGGTGGCAGAGATGACGCAAATCGTCCTTCGCCGTTCGATCTCCGATCAAATTGTAAGGTGAGAGTGAGAGATGATCGATTTTTTTAATTTTGAATAAAAACCCTAAACCCTGATACTAAGAAAAAGAACTTTCCAGCGGGCTGCATAATTAAGATCAAACTAGTATCGTGCCCGTGCGTTGCAACGGAATATATGATAAGATAACAGAAATAAATTCTCATACAAATTTCATAAAAAACCAAAATTAGAAATATATTCTACATTTATCACAGTAATATGTATAGAAATAAGGAAGTAGATAAATAAGGAAGTGAACAAAAAATTGATTTGCATTGTGATCCGCCGTATAGAAAATTTCAATTGGAGAGGGAGAAATAAGGAAACAAATAAGGAAACGGAGAATTATATCGCTAAATTTTAGAATCTGTTTAATTTTAATTGTAACGCATCGTGTGGCAGTATGTGTGGCGAGTATGTTTGTAGCTAAATTTAAACTTCTACACATAAACAAATACATTCAATCAAAAGAAGATAGATTATGTGATTGGAGAGCTGAGATTAAATCCAAAAATTAATCTTTCAATCGTAGCCGTTGGCGGATCGGACACCCAACGTGCTTAATAATGGAATGGAGATATGGTACCTCAAATTTTGAATTTGAATGCAGATTGTCCGATCAAAATCAGCACGAATATTAAAAGTACCCTGTGCACTTAATGTACCTGATTGATTCTGATTCAGATCGGATGGTCTGGATTAAAACTCAAACTGTGAGTTATCTGATTATCTCATAGGATTTAGACTCGCGTGGTGTATGGGCCGAGATTTTTATTTTTACCCAAAAAAAAATATTTTAATATATTATCCAAGTTTTTGAAAATTTTAAATTTTTACCCAAACCGAATTCAAACCGTAAGAAATTCTTACGGTTTGAATAAATACGTATGTGAACAGTAATGAACAGTGAACGTATGTGAACAGTAATGTACAGTAAATACGTATGTGAACAGTAATGTACAGTACATACGTATGTGAACAGTAAATACGTATGTGAACAGTAATGAACGTATGTGAAAAGTTACAAAAAAAAAATACCTGATTCAGCAGACTTCTCATTCTTCCTCCTCTTCCTTCTCCTTCTTCTTCTTTCTCTCTTCCTCTCTTCCTCTCTTTCTCTCTTTTCTCTCTTCCTCTCTCTTTCTAGCTTCTGATGCCAAACTCCCTTTTATAGCCAAAAAACCGATTTTTTTTTTTTTAAAAAAAAAAATTCAAACCGTAAGAATTTCTTACGGTTTGAATTCTTTATTCAAACCGTAAGAATTTCTTACGGTTTGAATTCGGAATTCAAACCGTAAGAAATTCTTACGGTTTGGGTAAAAATTCAAATTTTTCAAAAACTTGGATAATTATATTAAAATATATTTTTTTTTGGGTAAAAATAAAAATCTCGGGTGTATGGGTCCACGCCAGCTATGATTTTTCCAGTGGCTTTCCGGGAGTTGTATTGCTGGAAATTATTTTTTTACTAATTTAAATTCAAATTAAACATATACAATTATATGCATTGTTATTAAAACTGGACCATCCGGTCCGGCCGACCGACCGGAATAAATCGGAACCGGCTCTTTTGCTAGTTTGATTTGTTTAGTGGACCGTGTATACTATTGAACTGAAAAAAAAACCGGATTAATGCACCAGTTTTAATAAAAACCACTAACTGGTTTGAGAAAAAAAAAACAACTTTTGAAATTTAAATTGATTCAGTTTTTCATGCTCTTTTCATGCATTAAATGAGAGAGAGCAAAAGCTAATAGCTATACTAAGTAGATTTCCGTAAAGGTCACAGGAGAGTGTTTTTTTGTCTTGTAAAATTTCCACATAGAACCTCAGTTATATAGATATTTTAAAAGAATCACTTATTTATAGTATAACTAGTTAAGTGCCCGTGCGTTGCAACGGGGATTGAAATACTGTTTTGATGACTTTCTTAAGATGTGATTAATTTTTATTTGATTTTTTCATCATGTATTAGTCAATAATGAGAGCAAATGATAACCTTAGAGCTTGATAATATATTATTTGTCTTCACTGTCAGCAATTCATTTAAGTGGATATAATAAATTGTAAATAACTCCAAAATAAAATATCAAAACATTTCTACTATGACATTGATCAAGTATTATATGAAATATTTTTAATAAGAGTATCAATGGCCTCCTCTCCAAAATTACTAATGGCATGAATAAAAATTATCATGTAATTAAGCACAAATTTTATGTAGCATTCATAAAATATAAATCTTGCAATTAAGATCACTTAAATGCATGAAGAATAGCTTACGAATCAAGACATTTTCAAGACATAATAACATTAAGAAACACCTATCTATTCATTAAGCAAAAATTGATTAATAGTTCAACAATAACTACAAATATATTATAGTAATTTTAAAATTAAGATGACATATTGTCATTACAAGCTCTTCACTTCCTCTTTTTTGGATACTGTATTTGTTTTTTCTTTAATTTCTTAGCTCTGAAAATTAGACTTATTTATAAGAATATGTTTTTTTTTCTGAACTCGATCATCTGACACCCTTTTCAATTATGAGCATAAGATAAATTGAAAATAGAAATAACAAATAAAGTTAAATTTGATAAACAATCGTTTAGTTACAAGTGGCAATACAACGCCGTTACATATTATCTTTCGAAAAAAAACACATAAGTTCCAACCTTAATCTAGAGCATCATAAGCTTGAGAGAAAAAAAAAACGAAAATCATTTCAATTGCACTACATATTAGTTGCAAATTTCCTGAATTGTTAGATGCGTGTGGTGAAAAATTTGTGGTCACATTTTAACAAGCTTTGGCTTTGCCCATGCCTATGTTTAAAAGAAAGATAAAACAAGGCAGATTTAGATATCATAACCGACTCCTTCGAATGGATTTTAGTTAATTCGAATATGTAGCTAATAGTTGGAATATGGTTTGGATAGCTCATAGATTCATTCATGTATTTTTACGTATTTATTTAGCATTTATTGAAAGTGAATAGGGTCTCTTTATACATGCAATGTCTTTTTAGTTTGATGCAATATTTGAATTTCAATTCCGGATGATATAATAAACAGAAATTTTTATACCACATGTGGATTTACAGAGGATGATGTAAACTACAATTCTGCAAAGTTTCACAATTTTTGGGGCATTATTTCAATGCTTAAAGGCCATACAAAGGCAGGGGTAAACTTGGGGCATGCTGATTCATATGCACATTTTTATCAATTTGGCCAATCTTTGACACTTAATATCTTCTGATCTACTTGGAATTTTTTAATGAAACTTTACAGCCTTATACTATGATGTCATGACTATAAGTCAGCCAAATTTCATGATTTTTCATGATGTTTAGCTATGTAAAATGAAGATGAGAATATGTGACCTGATCAGCAATTTTAGTCATTTTTATAGTTTTTCTGATTTTGTCTTTTTTATTGTGATTTATCTACTTGGCCGTTTTGGGAGTTCTTTATATGAATTTAAAGCTTGACATATAATTTATCAGATGACAAAATATCATATTTTTTATGAGATGTGTGGCTGCGATGAACTATGATGCAAAGTGGTGACAGCATGCATATTTTTGGCTGATTTTGACAGCTTTTCACATTTTTGAAACATGAACTTTGATCATCTGCCATTTCCAATTGGTTTGCTCAAATTGAATGATTCTTTCACCATTCTTTCCATTTCGGAGTCCTTTATTTGTGGTAGGGTTGGTTTGACCAGACTTGACTTGGTTTGACCAGCAAGAATCATTTACTGCTAAAGGGTATTTGCTGGTATTTTCTGAATTAGCTGTTGGTTATCATTCTGACAGCCAACCTTTAAATTCATTCTAGACAATCTACAAGACCAAATTTTTGGTTCTTTTTATGAGAATATGAGGAAAGTCTAATCTACATGCATGCCAGTTTTTATGATTTTTGTAATTTTTTAGCTATTTTTAATAGATGCTTGAATGGAGGGCACATTAGTAAGAGATGCAGAAAACAGCAGTTTTTTTGTATTTCAGAAAGTGAGCTTTAAAAATAGCTAGTAAATCATAGAAAAATGCTATAAATGTAACATTTGGGTCTAAAGTGTGTTTTCGAGTCCTTTATTTACCAATGTGATTTGTTTTGCATTTTGGTCCCTGTACCAATCTGCACTGACTGGTTTACCAGAACAAGTCATTTTTGTTGTTCTGAGGGCTTTCTTTGTACCAGCAACACTTGCACAGTACTTTGTTGCTGAATTTAGACTTGGTACCGTACCATAAATGAAAGAAAGAAGACCAAGGCTCCAAAAGTTCATTTAATTAGCAAATTTAAGTATCAAAAGCAGTCAGAACTTAAGATATGCAAGGAAGCCCCTGAATTTCCAATTATGAAGTCAGTTTTGAGTCTTAGCTAAGGTTTTTCTAATTTATCTTAAAAGATAGTAGAGATTTGTAATGACATCAAATTCTCCTCAAATGCAGCAAACCTTGGGAGTTCGAGTTCACTCCAAGTATTAATATTTCCCTACTAAGGCTTAAAACATGCGATTTATAATGAACTCCACATACAACCAAGTTACTATATGAAATTATGTTTATGCATGCTTTAATTTGGAGAGAGCCTTCTTTCTTTGCCCAAGCATATACGTGTACATGTGCGGGCACCTATAGAAACATAAAAGAATGCAAGAATCACAATACAAAATAGAACATGATAAAGCTGGAAACTCTATCTATCAAATATAAATACAATAGAAACGAACATGGGAGATAGATTCCAAGTACGCCAATAGATGCAAAGTAATAATCAAAGGAGAAGTTCCACTTGTTTGGCATCCTTAAGCAGTATTTTTGTAATGCCTGCGGTGAAAACAGGAGTTATTGAAATGTTTTTTTAAGTACCTAGGTTTTATTTGCAAAATAAACATTCTTTCTTAAATGAAGGAAATATTGATAGATATGGTTGTTTTCCTTATCGCACAAATTTGTCCCCTTCTATATTATTTGCAGAAAACCATGGATTATATAGCTAAAATAAGTTCTCAACACTGGGGCTTAAGAGTAACGACGCAAAAATATGCATCAAAGAAGCCAATCACCTAGAAGAATGAGATAATCTCCAGGAGATATGAGGTCCATAGTGGATAAAAGATATGTTTCTGAGCACTTTTTTGTTAGACTCAGAAAAAGTTCATGTATGGGCCAAGCACAATGCAAATTAGCTATAGCAATTAGGAAACATATTTCTTCTTTTGATTTGGCTAAAAGGGTTACTTTATTCATTAGCTCTCTTGGGGTATATATAGACTTTACAATCTTACTCTTTAGTCCCTATACAATCCCTAATAACCCTTTTACCAGTATACCCTTGATAAAACCAATATTCTCAACATCTTCATTATTGTTTTTTCAGTTACCTTGATATATGGTAGAGCAATATAAATTAGGCCAACCTCGCTTGTGATACCAGTTGGCTATAAAAGTAAGAATGTGCTATATCTGTATGAAAGATTGAAAATCAATAATTAGATTATCCCTTCTCTTTGAGCTGGGAATTTGAATCTTGTATGTAAGGAAATGAGAGTCTAGCATGGCAATAATCTAAGCCATAGGAGCCACAAAGGTGTAAAGCCAAGAGCCTCTTTCATGTCAAAAAATGAGTATCTGATTATCTGCAGAGGAAGTTATTATCAATTAACATAAAACTATATTGGTCCTTTGTTTTTTCCCCCTATTTTTTTATATTTTGAGAAAATTTAACTCAGCAAGTGATCAACTAATAACAAGAGAGCTAACCAAAACATGAGCCCTTGTCTATACAACCAAAAGGTACAGAAGCCAATCAGAAAAGAGAATTTCATCATTGAGTTTGTATTTTTTTTTTCTTGGCTTGATTTTATCAGGAAATCATACCTCAGGAAAGTTGTATAAAATGCCCCAAGTAACAAATAGCCTAGAGACCCAATTTGTGGCTAGAGTAGCTGACATAGGTGATCTAACCAATCCTACAATGATCAACTTAGTAAATTAGCACTAACCATAGAAAAAGACAATAATTATTATCTAAAGATGAAAAATAATTACTTCCCAATCAGCCCGTGGATAATCTGCCCATCAAGCAAAGATATACAACAGAAGGGAAAACAAAAAGGTGAGATGACAACTCAAATTAAGCAACAAAATGACGCTTTAAGTTTTTTACAGTCATTGAACTTTGATTTTCAGGGGTATAAACATAATTATCAAAAAATTGAAGGCCATAATTTAATTCCAGCTAATTGCACAGCACACAACAAAGAAAAATGAAAGAATAGAAAATAAAAAACTTTGAAAAACAATATTGTACCAAATGCTTCTGATTGTTGATACCTCCAGGATTTCTGCTGTTTGTGCAAGTTGCAAGGGCTTCTCCACATCACAGTCAAATCGAGAAACAATTGGATTACAGGAATAGCTAATTAAAACTAAAAAATACAGAGATACATAAACTTTGTACCTCGCTGTAACCACAAAAGTAGATAGATATTCACTTTTTTGAGGCCTCACTGCTCAGTGACAAATTGGGGATTGGATATCCAACTTTGAATATAAAGGTACTAATGAGAGCATCACTTTTATACTTCTAAATATGAGTACCTCACTTCTCATTTGCTATTCACCCCCTTTACAAGTTGCTGAGATTCTTTTCCCATTGGAACACCACCAACTGCAAGTCCAAGTGTTTGTGTGTGGTGCTTCAAAAGACTCTTTGCAACGCATGTGTCTATAGAAGAGAAAAGTTCATTATGTCGAGCAATTTCGTCTTGCTAAAAATTAAAATTTTGCTTACTGGAAAGAACATTAATTATCACCACTATGCTTCACAGACAATTTCAATACCAATATAACAGTACTGTAATTGTAAACTGGTGGTGCCTGCATAGCAAGCTCCCGTGTGGGACTAATAACAATGATTTTTGTTCCATTCCTGGAAAGGCACCGGACAAAATACATCATCTCTATTGCTCGGACCAAAAAAGCAAGAGTCTTGCCAGAATCAGTATGTACTGCACCAATTACATCTCTCCCCTCCAACAAAAGGGGTATGGCCCTTGCTTGGATCTGAAAGAAACCCAACCAATTTAACTGAGGCTGAGGCTCTAATTTCGGAAAATAAAATTCACGAAGCACTTTTAATATTTGTGCAAATTCTGATCGGATAGTCCAGATTCAAACTCAAACTTTGAGTTACTTGCAGAGATCCGAATTCATACTTAGGCATGGTAATGATGCATTACCAGTACTCTGATCTTTGGTACACCATAGACCTGGTATGGTATGCCGTGGTTAATATCAAAATACCAAATACGCTCTTTATTCCATCTATTTAAAGGAAAATGAATTTACTTTTGAGAATACTAAAGAAAGAACTTGTTCTTCTTCTGTCAAAAAAGTCCTCTAAAAATATTGAAACCTAACCTTTGCAAAAAAAGTAAGTACTGTACATCAGTCATTATGTACCATAACTGAATGAGATCATTACAAAAGAAAGCAATATGAAAAAGTTGAAGTACCTATTTTCTCTTTGGATTTTCCTCATCTCATTTTCTTGGATTCTCGTCTGCCTTGATGACCATGCAACATTTTATCTCTCATGGTTCTTCCCAGAGCAGCAAACCAGGGATCATCTCTCCTAATTCAGTTTTATTATTATAATTATACATTAAGAGCTAGATCTAACAAAAGGTAAATTTTCATACTAAACTATATGAAATAAATATAATACCTCAAAAGAAATTCATGGGTTAGTCAATCAACCCTCTCAACCCTCTCCTTCGCCTTTTTCATTTCTCTTTGTTTTTCCCACGAACAGTGCCTGAGCAAAGGAGTCACCCCATGGGAACTCCTTGTTCCTGATGTGGAGATAGGGATACGCCTGAACTAAAAAAGTAAACAAAATCACTGATTCATTCAAGATAACAAAAAATAATCACAACAAATCAAGAAATTATTTAGGGTGGTGATGAACTCACAATCTACCAAGAACCCCGAAGGAAAAAAAAATTATTGTCGTTACAAAGCCAGCCTCTAACCCTAGAAGAAGCTCCTTTGCATATATAGTGGCTTCTGAATCGTTGTGCCCATCAAATAGCTACAGAAGAAAATTTCACTGATTACTGACCTTAAAAATTATGTTCTAGTAAAATTTGTATCAACTAAAAGAGTAATGCTTTGCTAAAGCAAATTTGGCATATTCTATAAATTGTCTAACTCTAAAACACTAAATTTAGTAATGTGGCTCAAAAATTTAAAAGATAAATAATAACCAGTTCACAGGCTTAGCTGCGATTTAAACAGTTATGTTTCATTTCAACCGTTAGTTTAATTTGCAAAAAAGTAGGCATAATTGATCATCTGATTCATTCCTCGCAATCTACTCGGGGCACTAAAGGACTTCAACGATCATGTCAGCTGCTCATTACAGATTCGATCTCAGAGAAACAGCTAGAGAAACAAATTGAACACAAAAAGATCCATGAATGAAGAATTTCGGCAGAGAGGAAGAAAGTGTACCGTAAAAACTGAGAATGTGGTCGATCCACCGCTAGGTACTCTTTGACACTCGGTCTTGAAAAGCGTGAAATCTTCCCCTTTCTTGCTCTGACTCGCTTCTTCTTCTCCTAATCGTTAGAGGCGGAGAGGCCGCGGTAAGAGTGAGGTGGCGTGAACCCTAGGCAACCATCTCCACCAGAGTCAGGGAGAGAAAAGAGAGACGTATGATGGACGCTCTCCGGTCGATCACGAATTCAAACCCTAGGCGCTGATCAGCTTCACTCTCGCTCGCTCTCTCCTTCTCTCCCGCTTTCTCTCTCTCTTTCTCACGGGGAAGGTAAAAATAAAGGAGACACTCTCGCTCTCTCCCTCTTTCTGACAGGGAAGGGAAAAAAAAAAGAAATGCGCCTAGCCTAGGTCGGTGAGAAGAGCCGGTGCCATTGGGAAGGAGAGAGAGGAGAAGGAGACCGCGTGGGTCAGGAGAAGAAAAGAAAAAACACGCCCTTTGCATCGGGAAGAAGCAAAGCGTGTTCTGCGCATAGCAGCAGAGAAAAAAACTTGGAAAAATATGTGGCACTCAGATTATGTTTTGTATTGAAATGGGTACATTTTTATTTGAATTTAGACTCCTATACAGTTGACAACATGATACAGATGCATAAAATCAAAATTAGTGATTAATGGCAGAGATTGAAATATGATTTTGATCAGGGGCTCAAATTTATTCAATGGATGGCTCAGATCGGCTCTTGACAGATAGATGCTTGGATCTCAAAAAATCCAGCGTCGTTCGCTATAAGTTTAGAACCAATACAGTGATGTTTGCTAGTAAAACTGCAGTTTTGCTATTCTGAAAGTCTGATTTGTTATTTTCATCATGGGCTAACCACTACACCAAATTTCGATTTCTTTACATGAAAATGTTCATTATGAGCTAATCTATATGCATGATTTATTTGGTAGTCTTTGGGATTTTCTTTGTCTTTCTAGTATGGGGTTTTATATTATGAACCATATGCAGCAGAAATGAAGAAACAGAAGAAAAAAAAGAATATCAGAAAAATTGAAAGGCTGAGATTAAAAAATCCATAGAAAATAGCAGAAAAATCCAATTGATACAAAATGTGAGTCTAAACTGCTTGGAAGAGAGTCCTCTACGTGTCTGTGTTATTGGATTTGACAGAATCAGTGTCTATGTCTCCTGATTTGCCAGTTTTCTGCTGGTTGCTAATGCTTGTCATATTTGTTTTGTGTTCAATCATTGTCTGAGCAAGGCTCTAGACATAGTTTAGCATTAGAATCAGCATAAAACCCTTTTGATCACTGATTTTCTTGCCTCAACATAGCAGATATGCATGACTGACCTTGTATAATTGCATAATGCCATCTCACATGTCCTTTATCAGAACAGTGGTATATGAGGTATCGTAGAGCATTATTTAAACATCAATCCTCAGCAAATCGTCCTTTTTACTTTTATTATTAGCATACTGTTAAGAGATCAATAGATACTTAGTAAAAATGCAAAATTGCAAAAATTTCAGCAATAGCACTCATAATTACAGAAGATGCAACTAAAGGTTAAAATGATTTTAGAAAGTTTCTCCTAAGATTCTAGAGCTCAATAGCTCATAAACTTAACTTTGAACTGAGTAATAGTTGAAGTAAACAAGCTTACAACTTTCATCACTATGATTTTAGCAAGGTTTGTTTTTTAAACATCTCTATGATTTTAACTGTACAACTCTTTTGAAAGGACGTACACATGCTTTTTAAAAACTTTTTGTTCACATGGAAGGGATAACAAATCATAGTGATGTTTTTTACAACGTCTAATTTTTTACAACTTTTTTATTTCAACTCTTTTTAACCTTAAGACTAAACTGCTTGGACCACATGCATACCAGAAGACATCCAGAAGCAAACAAGAGTTGTTTTTTACATAAATTTTGTCATACTGGTATCTTGCATGGAGAATATTACAACATACTATATTTTCACAAGATCAACAGAAGCTTTAAGAACAAGAAAAAGCTCTTAATGCTACCAGACCAGCATCAGGTACCATACTATACTGGCACAGGCTTAACCAGCACTTTGTGCGATGAGATGAAAAAAAAATGCATGATAAATGACTTACATCTAAAGCAAGTTGTGCTTCTCTCTGGATGGAAATTATGGCATGATCTTTTGTGGCATTACAAGACATAACTATGTGCTCAAATCTACCATCTACCGGTACGGCTGTTTTGACTACTGGTGGGTACTTCCCACATCTACACCACAAAATAGAGGTGAAAGTGAGCTCTCAGGTGTTTGTGATAAAAATTCAATATCAGAGATAATAATATAATATAAAAGAGAAATAAAATTCGACTAAATCATGGAATAAGATAATTTTAAATAGTAGGAAGAAGCAGTTGCTTGTGCTAGGAAGTCTAAAGAACAAAAGCACCCCTTCTACCAGCTCAAGCTTTTGCAACTCGGTTAGTATGATATCACAGGAAGAATTTTTCAGTTCAAATCTAAACATACCATAGGTAAATATAATGATACCTAAATAGTTCTCTCTACTATGTGATAAACGTGGCCAGGAGCATAGAGCCGCCTTGGGTCCCTCAACAAGACGTCTTCTGGTATGCATGTCTCTTAAACATCTCAAGCATAACAAACATGGTAAACTAAACCAAAAAGGAAGTGCATTAGATATAATATAACATTTTTTTTTTGGAAGAAAAGAGAAAAGTAGATACTAAGGCAAGGTCAAAGGAAAGATGCTTACCAAAGTATGGACTTGAATATGTCTTCTAGTGGAGTAGCTGTACGTGGTAAAAAGTCGTCCTAACAAAACAAGACAAGAGAAAAAAAAATTAAATAGTAAAAACAAATTGACAATGGGTATCACGAGCATCACACAGAACAAACAACACTTGTACTCCTGATGGCATCACCAGCAATAAAAATTCCATTTCAGTGAGGCACGACAGAGTTGCCGACAGCAACACACAAAATATCCTAATTAGTAGAATATATCAAACAGTACATACATGCTGTGTATTTGGTCTGACCCATACATGTTCATTAAAACATACTGGTACAAACCACTACTTTGGATAGCAGTGCTCATAATTTCTTCACTTGTCAATTAATACTAATCTAGAGCATCATAAGCTTTAGAGAGAAAAAAACGAAAATCATTACAATTGCACTACATAATAGTTACAAATTTACCGAATTGTTAGATCTGTGTGGGTGAAAAAATTGGTGGAATTGTGGTCACTTTTTAACAAGCTTTGGCTTTAACACGTGCAATGATTAAAAAATAAGATTACATCAGCAGCCGATGCATAGGTACGATGGTCCTCATGGATAACTTTAAAAGATGATGTGTACCCACATCACTTGTTAGACTAATTTTATATTTCTTAAGCTTTTGTAGATTAGTTACACTAATCTGACAGTGTTAACACAAACAGGTTATACTAAACAAAAAATATTATATGAGTTTTGGCTTACCTCTAGAGCCTTCTCTGCCTCTCTTTCAATCATATGATCTGATATGCTCCAATCTCCCTTCCACTGGGATTGCAGTCCTTACTTCAGGAGTGAATCTTCCACATCTACCCAAGTCAGTCCATTAAATGGTCATTTTATTGAAAATTTGAAACAAAGATATAAAAAAAGAGCAAACACGTTGTACTTATGTAACACAAAGATTGCAACCTTTGGTCCTTGAATATATAGGGAACCATAATATGTTCACTTTGGTTAATTTTAAAAGATAAAAAAAAAAATTTCGTGGGAATACATGTTTTCGTCCGAAACTTCAATCATCCCAACTTGTGTGACAAAACAATTTTCTTTTAAAATAATTCTAGAAATATTCCAATGAGATATGACCATCATACGGGTCAACTGCTTGGACTTTGAAAAGGGAGGTTGATCTAAAATTACTGATCAGGTCATTATTTCATACCAGTACCTTACCAGTATGAATTGGTTGGCTCTGCTATTATTTCTAAATAATAGAACTGACCCAAAGTAGCTAAAACCAGAATATTCTAAAAGTTCACGAGAAAGTAGCATTTGTTAATCACAAGCAATTTTAAAATATAATTTAGGAATAAGGCAAGATGTGTTACCAGTCTTCTCCATTACTCGATTTATGTCAGTAAATTCTTCCACCATATCACCTCCAATTATACGAATTCCATCAATATCCAAACTTTTTAGAATGATATAATCCAGACCCCCTTGCATCCAAGTTGGCAGGGATCGCTTTTCTACTACTACTAGCACAGTCTAATTAATTAAAAAAAATGGTTAATAATTATCATTCAAACTTCCAAATTACCTGTAAAATCTAATAGTTGTCATCTATCGATTTTATTTGATGAAAATAAGGAACTGAACCAAAACAACTGCCATGCTTTTAGTTGGCCTTAATTTACAAATAAACAGCTTTAAAAAAGTCATTTTCCACAAACACCTCACGTGCCCTAGTCTAAAATTGGGCATTTGGAGAGTAATTTACCGTCAACTGTAGACCAACTAACTAATGTTTTTCCAAAAAACCTAATAGACTTGTAGTATAACTTGTAGACAGCAAAACCCTGGACTTGGATCAACCAAAAACAACCATTTACTTATTTAAATCCTGAGTTGAAGACACCAACAGACTCATTTCTGGTGTAGGGGAAGGGGTGTTTTTTCTTTTCTGGTGGTTTTTTTTTTCTTTTTTTGTTGGGGGGGGGGGGGGGCCCAGCCAAAGGTGGTTCTGCCCTGGGGCATTTCTTAAAAAAAAAAAGGAAATGAAATTTACTCCTGTTGGAAGAAATTAGTAAAAGCAATAAGAGGAAAGATTGAGAATATGAATTACTCATGCTCAAGAGCTTGTGCTGCAGTTATTCTCTTCTTTGGGTCATATCTGTCATACCAGAAAGGATTTTTTTTAAGACAAAAAGCTTCCAAATAAATATACACAGAGAGGAACAGAAAATCAACATGTCTATTGGTTTACTTTAGAATAGGGGGTTAGGATTTCTTGGCAATGGCCTAATTTGACATCTCAACAGTGCATCTGAACCATTGACCAAATCAGGATAATGCCACTAAGATTGAATAGCCTAAAAACGATGTGTCTCATTTCAAACTCCTTTTCTCTTCAGTGTGCTTTACACCATTCTTTGCCTATCTCTCTCTCTGCCCAAGCTATCCCCTAAATCTTTTACCCAAGACAAAGCTTTCACCTTGAACTGCCCAGCCTTCTATTTAAATTTTTTCAATTCCTTGTTACTAAAGCTATTCCTTCCTAATTCACATTAGCACCACAAAGGCAGCTCCGACTAAAGCTATTCCTTCCTATTCACATTACTATATTTAAAACATGGTCTTGAAATTTATTTCAGTAGTTTCAATTAACATGCCAATACTATATTTAATTAGTCTCATCCTACAATTCAGCTCCTCTAAATAAGGAAATTATCACAAGTAAAAGATTTTACAACTACAACCCTGAATCTTAATATATTTCTATTTGGTCCTTGTTATTAGAAAATCAGCACCACTATTCACAAGCACCCTGGTACTGATTTGGTACCCGTACCAGTTCCATATTACTACAAAAATTCAGTAACCAGCGACAGCGGTCAATAAGCAAGGAAACCCACTGGTACCGATTATTAGAAAATCAACACAACAATGACCATAAATTCCCAAGTAAACAGGTCAATCAAGCATGGGGAAAACAACAACCCGCGCACAATAATCATCATACAACTGATATGAACAAGTACAGGCTTCAATCAAAACCGACAAGGCTCAAACAAGCATACATCAAGCAACAGTTAAAGGGTGTGCTCAAGTAATTACCCGAGGGAGACGCAATCGCAAAGTGGAGCGATGATTGGCCGGTAATAATAAAGAGCAAATGAACTTAGTAATAAATGCTACACCTAATGCCAAAAACAGTGACGGGCTTCGCACCAAAAAGAAGGGTTCCCACAAGAACCCTAAAATCCTACACGATAAATTTGAAACATAATCATAAATTCTAAATTCTAAAATTGGCCATCTCTGTACAAAAGACAATGCCACTAAACCGCAAATCCTAAGCCATTAAACAAAATCATAAAAACCGAAACCCTAAAATTGGCCATCTCTGTACAAAAGACAGTGGAACCAAAAGAGAGAGATGGCGCGATTTCACATAGAAAAGAAGAGAGAATCGAAAGGAGCAAACCGAGAGAGATATAGAAAGCACCTCCCCTTACCTAGGCGTGCCTGTGGTGGTCGGCTTCGTGCCGTGGTTCGGTTGCATGAGCGAAGTCGCACGTTAGGTGAACCATCGCTTCTTTCCCCATGGCGATGCCTAGGGTTTTCGTCATTCCTCTCGCTCTCATCTCTTCGCGACATTTAACATTGAAAAGGAGACGCCTATGTCGGTTCTAGTGGGAACGCGCAGGAACAGAGAAAGAGAAAAGGAAAAGCGGAGAAAAGTAGTGGGAAGTGGGAACGCTATAGCTGAAATAATTTCCATGTAACTTGTTATGTGGCGAGTACGTTTCGAACTAAATTTAGACCTCTACACGCTTGACAGTATAAAACAGATGCATAAAATCACAATTACAATAAATGGCTGAGATTTAGATCTACTTTTGATGAGTGGCTGAGATCTATTGATGAACGGCTCAGATTCTCTCTGGACAAATAGAGGGTTTGGGTTCCAAAAAAAAAATGCGTGATATTAGTAGTGGGGATAATTATATCTATTGTGCATATTTATTTCTTTTAAAAAACCAATCATTATTAATTTATTATTGATTTTAATTTTAGTAACCATTTTATCAAAATTGTCAATGTCTGGTCAGGTTTTAATAACATTGACCTGTAGCTAATCACCGTCCAGTTGCTAGAGGTGTCCAGCCCCTCTCTTCTTTCAGCGAAAACCCTCCTCTCTCCCCGTAACCCCTCTCTCACCGAAAAAAAATTAAATCCCCTTCAGCTGCTCTCCTCCCCTCGGCAGCCTAGAGCACTCTCATCTATGCGACTCCTCTGCCCGATGCTCTCTCCTCTCTCTCTCTCGTGATTAACAAAGACGATGAGTGTCAAAAAATAAAAAATCAATTATGCAAACACACAAAATCAATTGATCACATTAACAAAGATGATGAGTGTCAAATGGAAATTAAAATGTAATTCAAATATATATTTATATATATGAGGAGGGATCCAATTACACCTTTTTTGGTGACACATCATGACACCGTTTTTTATATAGGTCAATTTTGCGATTTCAAAATCCAAACAGTCGATCCGAACCATTCAACATGATCACCATATTAAAATGTGCTTGGAGATCAAATTTTACATTTTTTTGAATTTTTTTACTATTTATTAAGATGGTTACAAAATCGCTGTTTTTCAATGGTCTGAAAACAACGATTTTGTAACCACCTTAATAAATAGTAAAAAAATTCAAATAAATGTAAAATTTGATCTCCAAGCACATTTTAATATATCCATCATGTTGAACGGTTTGGATCGACTATTTGGACTTTGAAAATGGTAGGTGTCAAAATGTGTTAAAAAAATGGTGTAATCTGATCCCTCCTCTATATATATATTATATATATATATATATATATATAGAGAGAGAGAGAGAGAGAGAGTATCTAATATCAAAACGTTTGCACCAAGGCCCTCGTTCAACCAAGTCATTTTCGGATTTTCAAAGTCCAAACAGTCGATCCAAACCGTTAGATGTGATCGCTATATTAAAATCTGCTTGGAGACCAAATTTTACATTTATAGGAATTTTCTTACTATTTATTAAGCCACTTTGAAAATTGCTGATCACATGGTCCAGAATTTGGTTGCACAGTTTTTACTTAATAAAACATGGTAGGATGGATGTAATTTTGGGTGTTGCAATGACTTGAGTCGCATGCCATGTTGTATCATGACTTAGTTAAGTGTTCAAATGTTATGTCGTGTTGTGATTAAAATCAATAAAAAAAGTCACAACACGCAAATGGTCACGACATGATAGTTTAATTAAAAAAATCATGAAAAAATAAAAATAAGGAAAAATGGTAAATAATTGTAATATAAAGAAATATAGTAAAAAAAAATCTTTGTTTAATAAAATATTAAATTTATTGTTTGAAATTTGAATTGTTAAATAAAATCGACAAAGTTGCGCTTTTTATATATTTCTTTTTATTATTTTTAATTCTTACTTGATGCATTTACTAATTAATTATGGGGAAAAAGGCACCACCCGTTTAATCAAATCATGCATAACTTTCCTTAACTAAGGGATATAACTGTAAAGATTAATTATCTTTGCAAGTTTTAATCAAATCATAGAACTTAATTAATTGTTTAGAATAAAGTAAACCTCCATCGGATCCTTGATTAAATCTATCATGCATAACTTCATTTCCTTATCTGATATCTTGGCTTACTTCAAAAATTAGTTAAATTAAAGGATTCTTTTACATTAATTTGCAAATATAGCTGTCTCCCTTTGTGTCCTTTCCGTTAATTAACAAATTACATAAACTTAACCTTGTTTATTTTTACATTATGCGTGTATCTAAATATAAATATAGTACAAAAAAGGTAAATTAAGCCTTAAGACACATGGACGTTACACTTCAAATTTTTAAAATTGAAATGCAAAATTAAGTCAGTTGGTTGATTCTATTTTCTCCTCATTTCCGAACCCATAGTGGTAGCTATAAATATACCACGTTACGTACTTCTCTCTGATTCTCTACTCCATCAAAAAA
This sequence comes from Carex kokanica, assembly GCA_025461125.1. NCBI lineage: Eukaryota > Viridiplantae > Streptophyta > Magnoliopsida > Poales > Cyperaceae > Carex > Carex kokanica. The sequence goes on from JAJGRX010000022.1 coordinate 64,481, forward strand.
GCCAAGAAAGAATACAAGAATCCATGGAATCTGTTTTGCGCTCTTGCACTTACACCCGCACACCGCCGGTTGAGGTGCGGTCTGTCTGGGCATCCAACCTCGACCGGGAATTCCGCATGATTAGCGAGGCAATTAAAGGGAAGTATCATCGGGTGGCATTCGACACAGAATTTAAGCTAGCTACTGACAAGAAACATGTGGTCAACGTGCACCCACGTTTCACATCTCCTGACGAGAGATATCGTGCAATAAAAGCAAGCACAGATCACGGCAGTATCAGGCAGCTAGGTTTGACACTATCGGCTGACGATGATTCAGTTCTTATCTGGGAGTTTAATTTTGGGAAGTTCCATTTCCCAGCTGAGATAGAAGAGGGGCGAAACGACTGCATTAACTCATACTTCTTCTCTCATCTTCTTCTCTCATCTGGCCTATTGAACAACCCGACAATGACATGGATTCTGTTCCATGGTGCGTATGACGTCGCCTATTTCGTCAAATTGGCCACCTTTTGGAGCCCTTTGCCTGATACGCTGGTTGAGTTTGAACTCCTTGTCAAGAATTTATTGGGTGCTAATATATTTGACATCAAGCACATGACGAAATTCACGAATAACCTCTATGGTGGCTTGAAGGAAGTATCGACGGCACTGTGTGTCAAGAGAGCTGTGGGGCTGGCCCACCAGGCTGGGTCTGACAGCCTTCTCACATGGCATACCTATAAGAAATTAAAAAAAGTTTGTTTCCCGCACAACAGCGGCATTAGACATGCCGGTGTCCTTTATGGGATTCATAGCATTTGACTAACCTTTGGTTGATATGGTGGGAGCATAGGGGCAGTTTGCAAGGGGAAATGAGAAGTTTATGGGATACTGTTTGGGTCGCGGGAGCATGGAGCCTGTGGCGGGAGAGAAATAAGGCACTTTGCAAATCTCATGAGAAACAGTGAATATTTTGATCAATTACTGTGCACATGATGTGCACCTCTGGATTAAATCTTGCTAGCTACTCGTTAGGGATTTTCATTTGTGAGTTTGAGAGATTGGAGCTGCTGGTACCTGATCCTGGTACCATTCCAAGTTGTTGGTGCCTCATACTGGTTCATGATCCTGGTACAACTTTAGAGTTTCTGGTACCAGTCCGAGATTGGAGCTGCTAACGCTGCTAGTACCAGTCAGAATTGGACCTGCTCACACTACTACTACCAATTCGAGCTTGGACCTGTTAAAGCTGCTGGTACACCCAGCGTGAGGAACCGAGAAGTGAGATGTGGCAACATAGTTCTAATTGATGGATTAGTATAATTATGCATCTGTTTTTTGTGGCTCAAACCTGATGGCAAAATTCATATATGCATCTGTTTTTTTAGACTATTTACTGCTTTTTAAGCAATTTGAACAATGTCAGCAACTGTTGAGGGCGTAGTGGTCTTTTTTAACAATTCGGATATCTTTGTTGTTGCTGATTACAAGCATGAGTTTTTGGCATTTTTGGACTGGTACAATAGAGATGATATTGCAATTCTGTGAATTTCAGAAACAGTAGGGTTTATTGTGTACATTTCACAATACCCTTCTGTCAGAACTTAACATACATCATACATCATGGAACTCAAAATTATTGATGAATGTTGATGATTCTAGCAATTTGACTTGAATTGGCAAACTGTTTTGTTTTAGTGCTCCAAGCTGGCAAGGTCTTCGGTTAGAATAAATCTTCGCATAATCTAATTTGCAATCATACAAGACTATAGATTCGTCATGACTCTATGTGATTATGAGCATAAACGTAGCCTAGAAGAAAGAAAAGATAATACAAGCTTTTTCTTTTTCTGGAGCTTAAGCATAGTTGAGCCATAATTTTCAGCTAATAATTTTTTGAATCCAAAAGGGCAAAATGGGTAATTTACAAATTCAAAATGAGTTCTAATAGAAAAGTCAATAAATTGGATAAATTTGCGAGTTTTTTAAATTTAGAAGGGTAAATATTATATTATGAATTTTAGAGGGGAAAATACGTAATTTCAAGGTTTTTGAAGGGTATACATGAAATTGCCCTTTAAAAAAAATACACATAACATGTAATACATTTTACCAGTATATGATTGCACAAGAAGTTCATATTGAATCATGTTCTTTTTATTAATTAGTGGGGCTTCTTTTAAAATCAGGTTAAAATAGATAATACAAATCTAATTCTACACAGTAATAACTGTTTTGGAAGGAAACAGGCATCAAAGGCAGTGGTGCTCTTTGGATAAATAGAGCAATAACACGTACTGACGCTCATGCCAAGATAGGGAAATATATATTTTTTTAATTAAAACACCAGAGTGAGAAAACAACAGGGTCTCTAAAACGAGTGAATGATGCGCCAATAATAGAAGAAATGAATGGGAAAGGCTAGCTAGCTATGTTGTATGAATACGGGTATGGGTATCGTATCGGATACGATACGAACATAGATACGATAATTTTTAAAAATTAAGAATACGATACATCTATTATAGATATTATTTTTTGTTATTTAAATTATATTATTAATTTAACACTTGTATTATATAAATTAAATATCAAAAATTCTGGGTATGATACAATACAATTACCCAAGTATATATATTAAATATCATAGCTACTAGCTTCTAACAACAAATGTGAACTAACTAGTATAGTGGTAAAGAAGTATGTTGCTACTATAGCTTCTTACAACAAACTATGGTACTATGCATAGCGCAAATCCGTCCGTACTATGGCTTCATTTTCAAAGCTCAAATTGTCAATCGGAACATCTCAACATGATTTCTACATGAAAATATACTTAGTGACTAAATTTTATATTTTTTATAATTTTTACTATTTTTTTAGATAGGTAGAAAATCACTAATTTCGAATGGTTTAGAATCCTAAGATCGAGTGATTTTCTACTCATCTAAAAAATAGTAATAAAATTTGATTTTCTCTTACATTTTCATATAGAGTGTAGGTTTGAATGAACTTTTTGGAATTTGAAAATGAAAATATATTTATCCATAGTATGGACCAGTGTGTGTAATGCAGTCTTATATATTTATTTATATTATTTTTTTCAGCACCTTTTTTGAATGAATAAAGAAACAAACTATTCTCAAATAATCCATGATACTTGAATCATTCACAAATTTACAAATAATACATGCTTTATACTAAGTATTAATCATAAAATTTACGAAAATTTTTGTTTGCTTTCAAAAAATATCAGTATATAATTTGCAAGAAAATGAATCATGTTACATTGCATTGTAATAGACTAGTAGCTAGTAGATATGTAAAGTCTGGTTATTTCCTCAAGTACTATAATAATATGATTTTGTTCCTTGAGCAAAAGCAGAGCAATGCAGAACATTATTATTTGCAGCCTTTTTGCTCTCTTCCTCACAAATCTCTGCTTACATGCACTATCATCTGAATTCGACGAAATCTACCGAATTTGTGACAACAAAATCAAAATCAATAGCGATTACCTTTCGAACCGCGAGCAACTGTCTTCGTCCTTTTCCACAGAACAGTTGCAAGACAAGGTTTCTCTGAAAATACAATTGGCGCCACGACACAGAACCAGATCTCTGGTCTTGTTCTCTGTCGTGGCGACGTCAATTCTTCTATTTGCAACAGCTGCATTAACCAATCCTTCACTCATTTGTCAGTTCTATGCCCATACTCACATGAAGCAACTGTATATTTTGACTTTTGTCTCCTCAGTTACTCTAACCAGACAGTATTTCCTCAACTCAACGGTCAATAGGAACAAAATCCCGAACGTGCCATGGACTAGATTTAGTGGATGGATTCATGAATACATTACTTAGTGATGTCTCGGATCAGGCAACTTATAACTACAGCATCCTTGCCGGTGATTTATGGCTGATCCAAGACATCACTAAGTAATGTATTCACCATCCTTACAGTCTCATCATAACTAAGTAATGGTGAAAACATTTTGGAACCAGAGTGATAAACATAACTACGGCATCCTTGCCGGTGATCAATGGCTTGTCGCAGTGCATTTTTCAAATAATGCATGCCGTGCTTGTTTAGAAGACCTTATTTACCAGATGCTAATCTTTGCCAGAAATCCAGACCTACAAATAGGTTCAATCCAAGGTGAACATGGCTTCTTTTATCTTTCATCTTTAAATCTTATATATATTGATATGTGTTTATTATTTCAACCAAAAAATTCTTCAGGAGGAAAGAGCAGGCGCCTCATTATAATCATCAGTACTGTATCTGTGGCATTACTTATTTTTGGCTGCTTCCTTGGCCTTTTGTTGATCAGAAAACTTAGATATGCAGGTTTAGCTCTTTTTATAATTGAACAGTACTTAATTGTCAACATGTTCATTTGCCAACACTTCATACCTAATTCATTAATGATTTAGAAACCGAGGTTTCTCAAGAAGAAATAATGCTCGCAACTAACAAGGAAGCATCTCTTGAAAGAGAGGCCATGGCCATGCCTTTCTTCCGCTGAACCATATGCATGGTTCTCTTAACTAAAATTCAAAGCATGCCAACTATTTTACCTCAAAATATGGATCATATATAAGAATGATAACATTGAATTATCAAACGTATAGCTAGCATTGTAGCAAATTTAATCAAAGCTAGCGTTGTAGCAAAGGATATATTTTATCTTCAGAAAAATCAGTTCCCTATTGATCAATAATTAATTCTGCTAATTCAACAGCTTCAACAGCAAATGCACACTTATGGTTGGTTCTCTTAACTGAAAACATTATCTCAATTTCATTGAAGCAAACTTTGTAGCAATATCCATGGCCTCCTCTACACCGAAGCATTGCTTCCCTGAAACCAAACAATTAAAAAATTCAATTACCCTATCTAAATTTGCATATTATTTATATATTTCAGCTTAGTTTTATAGGTCACATAAGCATGTTAAGATATACCTGTCCTTGTGCAATTCCATTCTTACCCCCACCACCTTTTCCATTAAGTGGGGCCAAGGCAGCAGTGAGCCATTCTAGCACCTTGATTCCTTCCTTTGATGGGGGCACAGCAGCATATACACAGCCTTATTTGATGCCTCGTCAGAGCTAAATACCATAATTGGCAGACTCTGTACAAGATTAGTACAAGAGTTAAAATAAATTGGAAACACCAATATGACCAAGCATTCTTAAAGTATTAACATATAGGTAACTCCTATTTGAATAATTCCAACATCTGACGCTTTACTCAGCAAAAAGCATCAAATCAGCTTCAAAATGCAAACTTAATTCAAACCCAACATTGGAGATACGCACCAATTTATCGATGACCTTAATAACAGCTTCACGAGCAGCAGTGGTGTCAACACCGACATCAAGCCGAGCAACGCAAAAAGGCTTCCCCTCAGCAACTGCAGCCTCTGCAATGTCAGTTGCTGCCTTGATGGCCTTCTGGATATTTTCCTCTCCTTGCTTCTTTTTCGCCTTCCTGAGTTGCTCCTGACATAGTCGCATGGATATATCAGAACAAATAGCATATTGTGTGCACATAGGGGTTATACCAATTATAATAGCATAGAAGATACCTCAAGTTTGGAGATCTTCCCTCTTAGATCAGCTTTTGTTGCTGCAGGAATAGCAGCCGCATCTATCCGACTCTTCAGAGAAGCAACTTTCTGCAACGATTCAATGTACATAATACATATTCCCTTAATACCACATCTAAACAATAACTCCAAAAACACCAAGTTTCTTTTTATCAACTTATGATGGTGGGCAACTATTTTTGCCACAATTCCATAGTTGACACTTGACAAGAGGTTTGCCTAGCCTTTACATTATTCACATTAACAATTATAAAGAATGTCAATTTATGGGGGTTAACTGCTTGGATTTTTAAGACAGTTTTTTTTTTCAATTGAAAATCTTTTTTTTAAATCTTTTATTATTTTTATAATAATACTTACATTAATATTTTTCAAAACTTCTTTTTTTATTAAAAGTTTGAAAAACTTATATAACAAATGGTGGAATATACCTTCTCTTGTGTGCTGCCCTCTGATTTGACAACATCCTCAAATTCAGTATAAAACGATGAAGCAAGCTCCATAGCCTTGAAAGCACATTCAGTTGTGACAGCTGTGATCCTTCGAACACCCTTTGCAATGCCCTCCTCTTGTAAAAGTGCAAATGCCTTTGCCTCTCTTGTGTTGGAGATATGAGTCCCTGGTGCAAGTATATTGTTATATAGATGGAAATAACTCAAAAATATGAGAATAAGAAAAATCACCAAATAAATAAGCCTGCTTAGGAACAAACAATATTTCATATGTACCTCCACACAACTCTGTTGATATGGAGAGCCATTCTTTGTTCTCTGGGTTGCTGAGTAGATAATCAACTTTTTGGCCAATGGAAACAACTCTAACTGGATCAGGGTATATCTGTTCAAATTTGGAGAACAACAAAAAAAAATTAGAATCACTGAAATAATATTTTTTTAAAGCAATTTTTTTCTTCCAAGCAAAGATCTGAGAATTTGTATCTTTTTCTTTAACCTTTGTGTCTGTGTGCCTTTCTTTTTCCTACAATTTGATACCTTTACCGATAGGACAATGGTATATACCGGGCATATATACTGTTTACAACTATGAACTTGTACAAAATGCAGTCAAACAATGCAGTTATCCTACTTCAAGGATATGAGTGGAAATAATGAAAAATGAAAGAGGAAAGCTTACTTCTCCGAATACAGCCCTCAGTCCATTTATACGCTTTGCAGAATCAAGGCTTACTTCTTGTGCATACACATCCAGCTCGTCTTTATCTGCTTGTTTACAATCAACTCAATCTTTTTCAGGTCCTCAGGAGAGACCGGCTTTCCTGTTATTTTATCATATGAATACTTTATTATTTGGAATGACAGTTTATATTTATCTTCAAGAGAAGCGGAATATACTACTGGATTCAGTCTTTCAAGGTGATTGCATCAACATCAACACATGAATGTTGATGGAGAGGTGGTCCTTTTTTTGCACTCAATAAAAACACTGAAATATGCCATTATATCAAACGCATAGCAGGTTTAAACCAAGCATCGTACATAGGCACTAGTTTCGACACATAAAGTTGGGTACAGTAATAGTTAAATAGATAAAGTATGACTTATAAATCTCTACCATGAGAGAAATCATATCTCAGTTTCTCAGGAAGAACAATGGAACCCTTCTGGTCAATATGATCACCAAGCACCTCCTGCATTAAGTCAAATTATTAAAACACTTACTCGGTCAGCTTTCAATTGTCAGCACAATAATCAATCCACATCTACCACAATAATCATAGGAACCCTAGTATATTACTGATCTGGAAGTAATACCAACTAATGCATGCAACTAACGTGGTTAGATTGAGTTAAAAGGAATATGCAGTGTTATTCCAACATCAAGATGTTAAATCTGAAGGAAAACATACCCTTAGCGCAAAATTGAGCATATGCGTGCATGTGTGGTTTGGAGCAATTAGTGTACGTCTTCCATAGTCAACCTAATATTATCATTAAATCTCAATTTAGATACAACAGCCAAAATATCTACAAATGAGATCCTATAAATTTTACAAATTATAAACCTTGCATGTGACTTTATCCCCAACCGACAAAGGCTTGCCAACCTGGCTAAGGGAACCAATGTGAAGAACATACCCAGCATAGACCTGAACATTAGTCACTGTAAATGACCCAAAAGGTCCTTCAATGGATCCGGTATCAAAAATCTGTCAAAGATCAAAAGAAAAAATCATGCCAATTCTCTTACTCATAGTTCTTCCCTGCAAAATGTTTTGAAATAAAAGGGGCAAACAATACCTGACCACCTTGCTCAGCATAAAAACTTGTGCTTTCCAAAACAATACCTACGTCATGTTCAGAGGAGGAAACTTCTATAAATTCAGAGCCAGTGTATATGGCCTTGACCACGCTCTCATGATCCTAACAATAGGAAAATAATGACAGCATTCAATTAAAAATAAATTCATTTTAGAGAAAATGCCAAACGAGGAAAAACTGTGAAATATAAAGTCCTAACACACAAATAAATCTGTATAAATATTCTTCAATAAAATTAGCATCTCAGTTATTAATAATATGACAAAATAAGATGTTCTTGTCAGACCTTGTGCCAAATAAACTTGTGACTATCATCTGTTGTATTTACACCACTCTTGCGCAGTTGTGCTGTGGCTTCAGCTTCCATTGTAATTGATTCACCTACCACCTGCAATTATTTATACAAGAAAATACTATAATGATATAAAATAATTCCTTTATTCATCTCTCTATCTCTCTGTCTCTTTACACCTTTTTTAAACTTTGTGTGTGTGTGTGGGTGCACGTGTGCGTCTCCATAAACCTTTTCTGAACTGGTTTATGCAGGGGTTTCAGGAGGCAAATTTGATAGAAGAGGACCTTATTTCGGGCATTTCTAGCCTTTTGCCTGGCTTCTTCCATTGCAACATTGAATCCATTCACATCAACAGACAGTTTCCTCTCCTCAGCCATTAGCTATGGACCAAAAGACAACAATAAATTAGAATTAAAAACTGTAGAAATGTAACCCAACACATGAACAAGCTATAAATTACATAATAACAAATTATAGAATGCAGACCTGGGTCAAATCTAATGGAAAGCCATAAGTGTCCCATAGAATAAATGCTTCCTGCTCAACAGAAAATGACGTAAGTGCAACTATTAAATTAATAAAAGTAAGAAGTGTAGCATTAAAAAAGAATGTCAAACACAGTGGAATAAGTAGTTGTTTGCACACAGGTAGCAGCAAAACAATACAAAAAAAGAGGTTAAACAAGCTAGGACATTATCCCAATGAAAGAAAATGGTCAATTGACTGTTTGCGAAAGGAAATTCGCATGGAAAGCTATTCTGGACTAGTTTGAACTTTCAAAGCCTCAAGAATCCCATTTCCGGTAGCACTGAAATTAAAACTTGCCTGCCCGCTAAGCATATTCCCCTGAACATCTTGAACTGCCTTTTCAAACTTTTCCTTTCCCTGAAATTGCAGAATCAATTCTGCCAATTATCAGAAAGAATACAGAAGAAACTATTTAATATTTTTATGCCCCAGTCAAAGTTAAACTAAAATGCCAGGTTAACCTTTGCCAAAGTCCTTCCAAAGCTTTCTTCCTCCTCCTTGATGATTTCTTCAATTTTGGCTTTGTGTTGCCGAAGCTCAGGAAAGACATCTCCCATCAGTCGCACAACAACATCAACAAGCCTAAGCACCAAATAAAATAACAGATATTATTAGGACTAGTTATAAAAAACATTAACTACATATGCACGATATAAGATCACACCTTATGCTGTTATGTATTGGTATGAAACAATCATTAACCAAACGAAAACTACTATATGCTCAGCGAATATTCTACCAACTAGTGACTGCTTTGCAGATGTATAATCAACCCTATATGAATTTTGAATCAAAGCACATACCAGCAGGCATCAGATCCTAACATACATTAGTTTTGATTTGATCTCTGCTTCTACATTATTTTTTTCCCCTCCCTTCTTATTTTTGACTTGTGTGCACAGATCAACACTAAATTGAAGCTTAAACACATTCCAGGACACACACACACAAAAAAAAAAAAAAACATAGATGGCAATCAATACAATATCAGCCAGTAACAAACAATACCTGCTAAAGAAACCATTAGGTGCTTTAAGAACATCCCAGCCATAACGAACTGCTCGTCTAAGTATACGTCTGAGGACATATTCCCGACCCTCATTTCCTGATAACATCATTTATAATTCATACCTCCGTAATAATATGATAATATTAAAAACATGGAGCGAACAATCAAGATCTCAAAATAAAAAAAATGCAGCAAGATCACATAGCCACAAAGAAAACTAGCAACAGGGCAAGTTATCTTAGACAGCCTTACAAAGGTGTAAAAACAATTCAACCATGCTATACTGACCAAGATGATAACAAATTTTGTGATAAATAGCAATACTGGACCAGACCTGAGAGTTCTGGTGCTGAGCCAATGATGCACCATTGGGTAATGTTTTCCTTCATTTTTTTTATTCTTGTTAAAAGCCAAGAAAATCTTAAACAACACCTCAACGATTCAAATGATATCATACAGGTCCAAAGTCCAAGTAAAAAGTTGGGCATTTTTTTTCTTTATAAAATACCAGGACGAGAGCCATCAGCAATAGCAAAAGAAAGAGTCCTTATATGATCAGCCAGCACCCTGTAAGCCATGTCCTTTCTGTCAACATCATCAGCACCAACTAATCCCGAGTATGGCTCAGCTCCAGTTACCTTCATTTAAAATTGTAAAAAGGAAACTTTACTAATAAGAGAATGGTAAACAGAAATGTGTCCAGCCAACAATGAGGCAATAAATAAAACAAATGTGTACTAGATTAAAGAATAAATAATGTCCAGCCACTAATTAGGCAGCAGTTCTGTAATATATAATGGGTACATTGTGTAATTGTAAACCAGCTTCTACTGAAGTCTCCAAAATGGATATCAGATACAAGTAACACTTTGAAAGTAAAATGTACCTTTTGGATCTCTTCAAAGATGGGCATGAAAATGTCGGTGTCATAATTGCTCATTTTATTTTGAAGCACAGATGTTAATCTCTCGAAACCCATTCCTGTGTCAACATGCTTCGCTGGCAATGGCCTCAAGCTGCCATCCGCTTCGCGGTTAAACTATTAACCACAGTAAAAAGATAATACACTTACTAAGATCCTTAACAAAAGTAGTTTAAAAATCTTTAGGCAAGGATTGTGAACTAACTTAACACCTTCAAGACTATAGTTTCACCCAATGTCATGCAAGAAATTTATGCTTGATAAATTTGATGATAAATCACAATGCACATATGTTTCATAATACCAAATTTTCGCATTTATATAATGCAAATTGTTAATATTTCTTAAGCAATACAACACAACAATATATCAATTCTAACATTGTTAATAACCTCCAACATGCTAAATAAGATATAACAGTTTCTTACTTCATACACTAAGAGTAACATAAACAACATAATTTAACAGTAAAATTTTATCGGCACTAAACGCTTCTTCACGAATCAAAATCAGCAAAAATTTTTTTTTTTGCTTTAGAGACTCAAAACCGACTAAAATGGTTATATCACAAACATTCAGAAGCTGGCTGGTAATTGTAAACAATTGTAGGTCGACCTGGATTTTCACCCAAGTTAGCCCACCTAAGTTCTCCAATGTAGAATGCCAAGATTTAAGAAAGTGCATGCCTGTACCAGACTAGCCAACCTACCCAAAAAATAAAAATTTACAGAATCTTTTGTTGCTCATTTTGTCCTCAGTTGTGTTCAGTTGGTTTGCATAGTTGAAATCATGTTGAAACACCATCTGATATTGGATGTACATAACCAATCGCCAGGTTTCATGTAACAAAGAAAGGCAAAAGGCAAACCTGAATGAACACTAGATTCCATATTTCTATACAAGTAGGATCGTCATTGTTTACTAAGGAAGCAGCATCCCTGTTCCCGATTCGGTCAAGTGGATTTCAGTGCATGGACCGCATGGGCCCGTATCGCCCATCTCCCAAAAGTTATCCTGCCCGTACATAAAATATTAATCACTGTGCAAAATTGATAATGAATTCTTTAAACAAGAGCTGCTGAGTTACAGAAATAACATAAAAAACAGAAGCCCTGGTGTACTGTTAGGGTAAGCCCTATGTCTGCATTATTTTGGGCAAGTCTTTCAAAGAAGTTTCTTTTTTGGTTGTCACCTTACAAAACCTCAAAAAAAATTGTATACACCAATGCATGAGAAAATATCCTCCACCATTTTGCATCTCTCCTGATTGCTCAGAAATGTTCTTTTGCACGTTTACACGGAGAAACAGTAATTGAAGTCAATTTTTGGGTTTCTTTTAAGATGTGGAATAAAACTTGATTACCTTGCAGCCGAAAGGGAGTACTCTCTCCTTTGGTAAGAACCTCTCCCAGATGGTCTTAGATTCTTCGTCAGCCGTAAGGCCTGCCTTTTCATCACCACCAAAGTAGGTGGCATAGATCCTATGTGTCGGCAATTTGTATACCTAAATAAATAAAATAAACTCTAAATAGTTAAAACCATGTATTTCTGAAAAAGAAAGAAAGAAAAAAGAGAAAAAAAAAAAAAAGGCACCAAAAACCTTGGTGAGTAATTCCCAAGCCCAGGAATGGCCTCCTCCTTGAAATAATTCCCTAAGGACCAATTCCCCAACATCTCAAAGAAGGTGTGGTGGTAGGTATCCTTCCCCACGTCATCCAAATCGTTGTGCTTTCCTCCAGCTCGGATGCACTTCTGAGTGTTGCAGGCGCGTGTCAGTTTACCGAGTGGATTTGATGGGTCGACCGTTCCGAGAAAGATCGGCTTGAACTGGTTCATGCCTGCGTTGGCGAAAAGCAAGGTCGGGTCATCTACAGGCACCACCGGGCTCGACTTCCAGTTCACATGAGACTTCCCCTCGAAGTAGGAGACGAAGGTATCGCGCACGCGATCAGCGCTCCAGGTCGCCTCAGCCATGGGAAGTGAGGCGAGAGGTGGGGGGGCACCAATTGCAGCAGTAAGGGTTCTAGTACAAGTTGAGAGGGAGCGGGACATGTGAGGGAGGGAGAAGACGTCGATCAACGAGACTCGCTGCTCCAAAAGGAGGGGATTAGATCTAAGATTCCAGTAATACCAGTACAAAATTGGTCAGAAATTATCATACCAGACTAAGCAAATAAATTTAATGCCTCGACACTTTTTATTGCTGATTTGAAACACAATTTATGCTCAATTAATGCAAGCACGCATTCAAGTTTTAAGTCAGCCATTAATGGCTATTTTACTCAAAATCAAACAAAACTTAGAAAGAGATAAAAGGACTAACTAGTACTATAACAGTATCAAGAGAATCGAGCAAAGGAGGGTCTCGATCTAGCGCCAATCCCTCAGTCCTTCCTCAGTCGGGCGACTGCACCATTCACCATTCAACAAACAAAAAGTTTTGCTGTTGCGACAAAAAGTTTCAGAAAAATGGAGAGAGAGAGAGAGAGACGGCGCTACAGAGGAGAGGCGGTGAAGAGGAAGAGAGAGACAGGAGCGACGGGGTAAGCAAATGGGCTGAGAGTTGAACGACTTTTGAAAGGCCCATTAAGAAAATGGGCTGAGAGTTCAAAAATCTTTCAACTCTCAGCCCATTTGCATTTGAGATAATTTGTCTGTTTAAAACTGTTAAATGATAATATTTTAAGACGAAGTAAGAAAAATTTTAAGCGAAATAATAAGTGCAAAAATAGCCTACCTTTTTTATAATATTTTTTTATTTTAGAGTTCTCAGTTAAAAAATTGTAAGCCGTATTTTTTATTCCGTTCCACTTATTTTTTAGACATTGGTACAAGTCGAAATGAAAAGAAATCTAAAATGGACATGAAACATAATTTGCAATGACATTTTTATTAATATCCAAAGTTAATTACAAATTAATAATATACCCACTAATGTTGAAAATTTATAAAAATAACCATACCGGCCATTTTCTGGCCGGTTTTAATTTTTTCGGTACTAGCTAGAAAATGGCCGATACTAAATTTTTTTTTTTAGAGACGTGAATAGCAAGATCTGAAATCTAACACAAAAAATTCGAATCTTTTTTTAATATTTGTTAGATTACTTTTTTTGCTAAATTACTTGAAATTATGTTAAATTACGCTGAATTACACTAAATTACGCTAAATTCGCTAAATTATGTTAAATTATGCTATTATACGGTAAATTACGCTAAATCAAAATGGTCGATTTGGACATTTTTAACAAAACCCATCTAGCTATATTTATTAATTTGTAATTAACTTTTATATTAATAAAAATATCGGTAATTTGCATCCACGTTTCCTCTCTTTTCTGATCGGAATAAAAAACAATAAAAATAGAATTCAATTCAATGAAAAGGAGATGAAAAGAATGAATTTAGAATTGAATTTTGTTGATCGGATACTTAAATTAAATGAAAGAATTCAATAATTGACGCTAAATCAAAATGAAACAATGCTATTAGTAAAACAAAATGAAAAACCAGATGCGAAATAAAATCCCAACAGTTGAAGCGAAGAAATTGAAGAAGAAGCTGAAGCATAGGTGAAATTGATCCAAGTGAAGGCAAAGATGACTCGATTAGATTCGCACTTCATTCTTCTCTTTGGAATTTGGACCAAGCTACGCTAATGGTTACAAACCAACGAAATTGCAAATGAGAGAATGACAACTGACGAGGACAGAATCATTTCAATTTCCAGGGATTTCGTTAGAGGAAATATCCCTCTCAAATCCTGCCAAATCAGAGACGTATAGACATAGTAAGAATTCCGATTCCATTTCTTCATTTCAGCGAAAAACTTCTCATTTCGATCAGAGAGTGAGAGTCGGACTCCGTTCAGAGACGCGCCGGCGCCGCCGCACCGCACTCCGTTCCTCTCATTCCCGTCTCCAGATTTGCATCCACTGCTCCGTTCCTCTCTCCCTCCCTTGCTCCGTTGCTCCCTCTTCACCAAACCTAATTGGAGATCTACATCCACGGTAAATTTTACAAATCCTCTTCTCCACTTTTTTCTTTGATTTTGAAATTTTGAAATTCCATGCAATACTACTTGGTTACAGCTTCGATGGCATTGAGACACGGAATGAAGCAGCAGCATCTCTTTGAAAGTTTCTTAAACTTCTCCTTCTCCTTCTCCTTCATGCAAAAGCAAGAGAGATATTATGCATCCAAAATAAATTGGAAGGAGCTAAGACCAATGATTCTAAAGCGGGTTAGAAACAGCACAAATGACTACCCGATAAGGCGCATGGTACCAGTAGCAGAGGAGGTAATTAGAGCAAGACATGCATTAATACAAGGTGTTTCAGCTCTACTCCAAGTTATTCCTGTGAAATCATGTGAATTTTGCCCTGAAATTTACGTAGGTGAGACAGGTCACTTGATGAAAACATGCCCCGGTTTCAAGCAGCTGTTGAAGAACCAACCTCACAAGTGGATCGACGGTCAATTAAAAGACATACTGGTACCAGTTCAGACCTATCACCTTACCGATAACCGTTTTGATTTCACTCGCATACCTGCTGTTCTAGAGCTCTGTTACCAGGCTGGAGCTGACCTCCCACAAAATCCTAATGCCTTGGAAGGAATGCATAATTTTTCTCTCCCAGAGATCATCGAAAATCGAAAACGGATAGCAAACTTGACTTTGGAAGCGTGGGAGAGGCTTAGATTCGGTGTTCGAAAACTGTTATTAGTGTACAATGCAAAGGTATGTCAGCATTGCAGTGAAGTTCATGTAAGAGCCACAGGACATGAGGTGAGAACATGTGGGATGTATGAGCACGACGCATGGAGGGGCGACCACATGTGGAGACGCGTGGAGGTGGATGACATTGTGCCACAAAATATCGTGTGGCACAGGCGACCACAGGATCCTGTTGTGCTTGAGGATAGAGGAAAGGGCTTTTATGGCCATGCACCGGCTGTGATCGAAATTTGTACACAAGCTGGTGCAAGAGTGCGTGAAAAGTACTTCTGCATGATGAAAGTGCATGGTTTAGCACCGAAAATGTAGTTAGTTGTACCAGAAATTCATTTGTTTAGTGTTATAGAGCAGTTTTGTTTAGAAATTGGGCAATCTTTTTTTTACTTTAAGCTCTCTTTCATTTATTATCATGATTGCATCTATGTATAAAATGAAATTGGTACCTGCACTTGGCTTATTGAGTAGAACTGAGAATATGGTGTTGCTTAATACACTATTACTAATTTACTGAATGTTTACTAACATTAATTATGTGGCTTAAATCTCTAGTAACTGGTACGGGACCAGATGCCATTGTACCAGTGACAGATTCTCTGTGCTGTACCAGTTTGCTTTGTTTTTTAATGAGACCCTCCCTGCCACTGGTAATAATTCTCTTTTGGTAAGAATAAATAAATAAATATACAACTAGAAAATAATATTTAGATACCTCCTTAATTTAATATCACATTGAAAACTACAATCGTACGCTGTTCAAGTTACTTGTCTCCATGCATGTTTTACCTGAATTGGACTCCGCTGCTTTTCTGAGAGAAAAGGAGGAGCCTCCTTTTCCGAATCCAACGATTCAAAATTTTTAAGATTTGTGCATGAAAAAGTTTCTTTATCGAGATACGTGAATGAAAATTTTGAATCGTTGGATTCGGAAAAGGAGGCTCCTCCTTTTCTTTCAGAAAAGCAGCGGAGTCGGATCCGTTTTACCTTGAAATCAACTGAGATCCCAATATACAATTATTTTTTTAATTACCACAAAATTGAAACCATGGTGCATAATGAACTTTTTTTTCAAGTTTTTAGGTGGCAAGTAACTTGAATGATTGATACACGACTTAAATCACTCTTGAATCTTGATTTATTCAAATTATAGTAACTCTTTTAGAGGAGGGCCTCTATTTTTTTTTTTTGGCCTCCAACATACTTCTATTTCTTAATTTTCTAAATAACAAAAAATTTAAAATTTATATGTCAAAATAAAATTGTTAGATACAATCTATATTATTTTCTCTACATACACAAAAAATTATCACTCTTTGATTTTAATTTATATGAATCAATAAGTTTAAAAATCAACATTTAGAATTCATCCACATCAATGTTGAATTGTTGATAGCTATTGATACTAGTTAAAATAAAATCAAAATTTCATGAACTTTTACATATGCATAGAAGAAAATGATATAAATCATATCTAATTATCTCATTTTGACATTTGTGTTTTATATTTTAAGTTAATGCAGTTCTAAAAATGTAGGCATTTGACCCTTCTTTTAGATATCTAAATATAATTTTTGGTCTTTATAGGTTTTATACGAATTCAAATGAAGGCACAAAATCATTTATTCGGATCGAAAGAATGAGATTTGATAATAATTGTTTAAGAACAACGTAGATGAATGAATACAATTCCTTTAAACTATAGAGAACAATGATAAAAAAAAAATGAAGTGTTGCTAAGCCAATACAAGGCCTTCAAATTTAATACACTCAACATTGAGAAAAAAAAAACTATATTAATTGATAGAAAATTGGTACATAAGATTAAAACATAGATAATTTATGAAGTTGCTATCAGCCTCTATAGAAAGCTATCATACGCCTCTGTATTTTATTTGCGGTTGCACCCTTCAAGAACTCACTTTAAAATGGCACTGATAAATCAGATACACAATTCCAATAAGTTAAAAGAGAGGGGGGGTTGCGAAAATGTGGTAGAGAGAGAGAGAACATTGCACCTTATGAACAGAAGGATGCATTTGCAAATAGAACCTCATTTACGTGCAAATGGAAAAAACTGAAGCAACCCGATTGTGGTTTAATGATTCACAAATGAGTTTCAAAACACAAAATCTTCTTGCCCCAATTCTTCATTGTCCCAATTAAAAACTGCATCCAAATCATCATCATTTGGCACAGAGTTGTGTTTGCCAGAATTATCCAAATCATTAGGGGAAGTTTGGATATTTTCCTCTATTTCCTTCATTCTTCCATTGCTCAGCCTTATTTTAATAAGAAACAATGCACACTGATCAGAAATCAATATTTATTATTGTAAAATAGGTATTATAGAGTTAGAGAGGAACCTGATATGACGGTTCCGATTCTTCCGGTGCAACTTTATCTGCTTGAATCTCCAAAATCTCTATAACCTTCTCAAATTGTGAATTATCTGCACCCAAAAGAAATTTGAAAAATAAAATACAGTAAACACTTAATAAACAAATTAAAAATGAAAAGAAGAAGAGCTAACCAGTGAGTCTATGTGTGATGGCATCACGTACACGTGTCGGGTGCTTCTTATCTTCACTCTTGAATTTTAATTTTATTTGGTGTCTTGTTCGATTTGGGAACAGCTGTTGTATCATCGCAAAATCCGTACCAAACTGACGTATCCCCTATAACATAAACAACCAAATAAATGGAAACGATAGATTTAGACAAAAGAAATGACAATCAAAAAGGGGAGGAGCTGGATCCTCTGAGGTTCTTTGAGTGATTATTTTATTTTATAATACTCCATAGATATATTTTAGCAAGTAACCTTGTAGAATTTTCGTTATGTTGGATATACTTTCCCACTTTTTAGAGATGTGTAATGTTTCTGGTATACTGTTTTCTGTTTTTAGGGTTTCTGGTAAGCTGTTTTCAGTTTTTCAGATTGTAATTTTTCAGAAACTGGTCTCAGTTTTTCAGTTTCATACTTTCTGGTAAAATGTTTTCAGTTTTACAGTTTTTTCAGATTGTGCTCTGATGTATAGATGTATAAATTTGTACCGTCACCTCTATGTGCACAATCTTGCTTGATCTCAAAAATAAAATAAAAAAGTAACCTTGTAGAACAACTCAGTTTCCGATTGGGTCCACCGGCTGGAGGAGGTTCTGTTCATATAGGTGTGATAGTTCAATTTTTTAATGGTTGCTTGAAATGTCTCCTGTGGGGCCGAGTCTTGCCGGCTGTGTTCTTCTTCATCCCCTTCAAAATCAAAAAACTCGAATTCCTCCTGCTGTCTCCTTCTCGGCATCGAACTGTTTCACATGACATAATTGAAAGTGATATGCCAATTTTGTTAGACACTCACGAAAATACAATGCAAAAAATTAATTAGATTAAAAAGAAAAATGAAAAAATTGATTACAAATACCTTGCATCAC